>JARBWK010000003.1:86140523-86337256 GCA_030556195.1 Anolis apletophallus
CTTCCGGTCTGGTCAATGGCGGGGTGAATGCGCTCAAGAGATCGCTCTGGAGTGAGCGGAGATAGAAGTTACGGGGCACCCTGTTGCACCCGACCAAGCCTGAGAAGGAAGGCTTGGGGGCTCAGGTCTAACATATAGCCTTGCCAGAAGATTCGGGGCCCTCAAGGACCCCGAGGAACCTGGCAAGAGCAGAAGAAAGACCGGAGAGGTAACTAATCGGGCTAGAGCCTGCCAGTGCAGGTTCACTGCACCCGCTGACCAGACGCTCACACACACACACACATCTTTAGAGGGAAGACAAAGGAATAAGAAGGAGGCAGCGGTTGGAAGGAACCTAGTAGCAACTTTTTTAAAACCACCGCCAGCTGAGAGTGCGGCGGAGACCAGAGGCGGCGACTCACGGATCGGAAACAACCTGAGGACTAACGGAGGCAGAACGGAGGAGGAGGAGGTCGCGCGGAGGCGAGGCGGAGAGCGGTGAGACCCTGAGAGGAGGCGCGGAGGATAAGCGGCGGGGGAGGTGGCCTTGCATGGCGGCTGATGGTGGTGTTGATAAGCTGTTGTTTGAAAAGTAAACAACAGCTGAAGCAAGAAGCAAGAAGAAAGGAAGTTCGTCACAGGAAGTGACGAAAGTGGAAAGGAGACCCTAGAGCTAGGAAATAGAAAACAGCTCAAGATCAGAGAACACCACATCGCGAGTACACAAGGGGAATATAGAGCCACCCCCGCCAGGAGAGGTAGACCAGGAAGGACGCCGGGCTCAGGCAGAAAACCAACAAAACTCCGCTACCCATAGAGGAGCATCCCAAGGCTTAAGACGCCCAAGTAAAGGGAAAGGAAGCAAGGGGAAAAAAAGAGGATAAACATCAATAAGAGGTATTCAGAGCAGCTCAGAGGATCGAAGAGGAGTTGTGGGCAGCAAAGAGAGGGAGGTGAATAGATAAATCAGACCAAGAAAATCTAAAAGCCTAAAGCCCATAGCTGAAGAGGGCAAAAGTGGGGATAGAGAAGGATAGAGAAGATGACCTCTCTGACCCTGATGGCAACGAGAACGAAAGGAGAAAGGGATAAGAAAATAGAAGACAAGAGGAGAGGCTCTGGGGCAGGAGAATTCGGAATGAGAGAGATGTTGGCTGAGTTCCAGGACATAAGAAGATTCCTCCAGAGAGGGGAGGAGGAAGAGAGAGAAATAAGGAGGAATTAAGAGAAGATCTAAAGGAAATGAAAGCGGACCTTCCAAAAAGGACATAAGAGACACAAAGAAGGAATTACAGGAAATGAATCAGAGAATGAAAGGAATGGCAATAGAAATCAAAGACCTTAAAAAGGAAAACAAGGAGCTAAGGGAGAAACAAATTGTCAACCAAGACCGAATTAAAGAGTTAGAACTGAGGAACTTGGACTGGCAAGATAAACATCTACAGCTGGAATACTCCCAAAGGAGTATCAACTCCGCTTTAGGGATTGGTGGAAGAGGAGAATCAGAATTTAAAGGATTTGATAGCCGCCATTACGCTAAAATATCTTAAACAAAACGGACGCCATCATGGCTAACAAGATTGATAGAGTATATAGGGTGAACTCAGCCTATGCAAAAAGAAACAACACCCCAAGAGACGTGATTGTGAACTTCACGAGGAAGAGTATCCGAGATGACATTCTCAGATGGCAAGAAAAAATCTAAAGGGGCCTACATGGACAAGAAAATTATCATTCTTAAAGAACTCCCCTCAGAAATCCTCGATAGAAGGAAGAATTACTTCTTCTTGACTGATATCCTGAAGAGACACAATGTAAGGTTCCGTTGGGAGAAGATGGAGGGAGTAATGACGACCTTCAAAGGGAGAAACACTGGCTCACATCCGTGGGGAAGGCCAAGGACTTCTTGAGAAGATATGAAAAGATCTAAATGATTTCTACAAAGAGCCAACACCTACAAACTGTACCTCCACCCAAAGACTCTCCCCCAAACAACAAATAATGGAGAGGACCCGAGAGACTCTGAGGGAGAAGAGGAAGGAGAAATAGATGAGGAAAAGGAGGAGGAAGAGGAGCTAGATTCGGAAAAGGGAGAGGAGGCGGAGGAGGAGACGACAGATCCCCAAGAAACCAAGGAAGCGCAGAGAGAGAGGACAAAGTAAAGGAAAAGGCAAGGGGGGAGGGAAGGGAGGGGGGGAGAAGGGAAATGGCGCTCAGATGCCTGACTTGGAATGTTAATGGGCTCAATAATGGAGCGAAAAAGGAAAAGGGTTTTCAATATGATAAAAGGAAAAAAAGCTAATCTAATTGCACTCCAAGAGACCCATATTAAAAAGACAGAAGAACATTATCTCAAGAGATCTGATATAGGCGAGGTGTTCGCTGCCTCGCTGGGGAAAAAAAAGAGAGGGGTGGCAATTTATGCCAAAGACACATTATGTCCGAAAAAAATATTCGAGGATAAAGAAGGGAGATATATAGGTATTGAAATAAGGGTTGAGAATGAGATCATCTTGGTGTGCAATGTGTATGCGCCGAATGAGGCAAAACAAAGTTTCTTTAAAAACCTAGAGAAGGTAATAGAGGGTACGGACTATGTAAATATTATTCTCATGGGCGACCTCAATGGGGTGACCGACCCAAAGCTAGATAAGAATCCGTCAAACTCAGGCAAGAAGGGAAATAACGGAAACTCCCGAAAAGTTTTTTTCCCTCAGGACAAAATAGGTATAAAAGATGTTTGGAGAGAGGCCCACCCTAAGGAAAAAGACTTCACATTTTTCTCCATCGACATAACTCCTGGTCGAGGATTGATGCAATATGGACTTCGAAAGAAATAGCATCTAAAATACAAAAGATAAAAATCCTACCCAGATATGTATCAGACCACTGCATGATGCTGATGGAATACAGAACAAAAAGGTCTGAATTCTGCTGGAGATACCCATTAGAAATCTCAAGAGATGAGGGAGCATTAAATAAGAGTAAAGAAAGCCTGAAAGAGTTCTTCGAGATAAATAGTAGAGATAATGACAACACGAACCTTATATGGGATACGGGAAAAGCATTCATGAGGGGGGTCTTCATAAGGCAACAATCCTACTGGAAGAAAAAAGAGAATAGAGGCTACGCGAGAAATAAGCGAAAACATAGAGAGACTAGAGAAAGACTTAAAAAGCTACCCGAGTAGTAAAAAAATAAAAAGTGAATTAGAGACATGGAGGAAACAATTAGAGATAATAGAATTAAGGAAAGTAGAATCAAATCTAAGATTTTTAAAACAAAAATATTTTCTATCAGCAAATAAGCCGGGCAGGCTCTTAGCCTGGCAACTAAAAGAAAAAAGAAAGAGGAATTTTATTGAAAAAACTTACAATATCACAAAGGGAATATACGAGAAGGAGGAAGATATACGAAAAGTAATGGAATCTTTCTTCTTAAATCTCTATAAAAGGACATGATAGAAGAGGAAGAGGTAGTAAAATATATATGCAGTAAAAAAGCTAGAAAAAAATTACAGAATCTGAAAGGGCCAGTCTCAACAAAAGGATTTCCAGGAAGAGATAGCACAGGCTATAAAATCTATGAAGGGAGGAAAGGCGGCTGGCCCTGACGGATATCCTGCAGAATTTTATAAAACATACCAAGAGGAGGTACTGGAGGTAATGGAGAACCTCTTCAATAAGATACTAGGGGAAGGCAAAGTCCCGGATTCGTGGAGAGACTCCAACATCGTTCTCATAGGCAAGGAAGGAAAAGACCCAACAAACCCTGCAAGTTATAGACCGATCTCCCTGCTAAATGCAGATTATAAAATCTTTGTACATATAATAGCTGAAAGATTTAAATTATTTTTAAATAAATGGATAAAGGAAGACCAGAACGGCTTCCTTCCTAAAAGACAATTAACAACTAACATAAGGACCATACTAAATTTGATAGAGTATTACGACAAGAACATTAACAGGGAGATAGCAATGGTTTTTGTCGACGCGGAAAAAGCGTTTGACAAAATAAATTGGGACTTCCCTAAAATGGACGCTTAAGGAGATCGATGTTGGTTTCGGCTTCACGAATCTAATCTCAGCTATTTACTCGAGCAATCGGGCAGATTAATAATCAATCAGGGCAAGACAAATAGGATAAAGATAGAGAAGGGTGTGAGACAGGGATGCCCCCTCCCCCCTACTCTTTATCTTCCTATTAGAAATTTTGTTAGAAGAAATAAGAAAAGACGAGAACCTCAAAGGGACAAGAATAAAGAAAAATACAACCAAAGTACTCGCCTTTGCGGATGATTTAGCCTTAATAGTCGAAGAACCAATAGAGCGCATCATGCAGTGGCTGAACAAAATCGAAGAATTTGGAGCCGTGGCAGGGCTCAAAGTAAACAAAGAAAAAACTGTTTAAAAATAACTATGGAATAAAGTGGGGAAATTAAGAAAGACCTTACTAAATGGTCAAAACTGAATCTGTCATTCCTAGGGAAGGTGGCGGCCGTCAAAATGACGGTTCTCCCCAAATTAAATTTCTTATTTGCATCACTCCCCATTATTAAGAAAGATACACAATTCAGCCAATGGGATAAGGATCTCTCCAAATTTATTTGGGGAGGGAAAAAGCCGAGGGTAAGGTGGAAAACCTTACAACATACAAAAAGAAAAAAGGAGGCATAGGCCTCCCGAACTTTAAATTGTATTTTGAGGCTAATTGTCTGAATTGAGGAGAGTGGTGCAGACTGAGGAATGACAGACTCTTGGATTTGGAAAGGATTTGATTTACGATTTGGATTTCATGGTTACCTTCACTATAATAAAACTAAGGTCGACGCCAACTTCAAAAACCACACTATAAGACATACCTTGATAAAGACTTGGATAAAACATAAAAGTAGCTTCGGGCCCGGAACCCCCTTGTGGTCGTCACCCCTAGAAGCCTTTAAGATCCGTCAGCTGGACAATAGGAAATGGTTGACCTATAACGATATCCTAAGATAGGAAATTGACTGGTTCCCCTATCTACAACTAAGGGAAAAATTTAAAGAAGATGAAGGAAAGGGCTTCGAAGAAGTAAAAATTGTCCTGGAATTGAACTACAAAAACCTGGAACATAGGATATAAAATTGTGATCTTTTGAAAACTGAAGAAGGCCATAGCTACAAAGAAAACTGGGCCTACAGGTTTCTGCCAAAATATACCCAAACTCCAACCCTGGCTGTTAAGAGAATTTGCTTTTGAATAAAGTCTCTAATTCTGTCTCTCTGATCCGCATTATTCGGATCCCATCTCGGATCTTGTTCCAGTGGGAATCTGGCATTCCCAAATGCAACTGCCTCCATCTGCCCATGTCCTCTTGAGCTATCAATCTGGCCTGATTGATAATGCACCTTCTCTCTGCCGCAGTGAACAGGGCGTTTAACAGCTGCCGGCAGTCCCACCAGGTAGGATCGTGGGTAGCAATAATTCCTTCCAAAAGGTCCCCCATAGCACGTGGCTGCTCAGAATATGGGGGAGTATTATGTTTCCAATTAAAAACATCCGAACTTGAGAACGGGACTATCTGATAAGCTTGTAGGACCCTGTTGTGTACGTCCAGTAATGGGACCTGTCTTATAGGACACTCTAAGACCCCTCTCTCCTCTTCCTCTGGTTGCCTTGCTTCCTGAACCCTGGTCTTGCTTCTGGTTCGCATTGGAGAAGCGGCTTGTCTCACACTGTGCCTTCGGTTTAAATCCGGAGAGCGCTCTATCACTCTTGCGGACTCAAAGGAGCTGCTCCTTCTGACTCTGGGGGATTGCGCAATCAGCCCCCCTGAAGCTTCGGGGCATTCATCTTCTCCCTTTGTCTTGGGGATGCACTATCATCCTGTCAACATTAGGGGTTGGCCATCTCGCTCCTTTCTCTACTTGTCTTGCTTCTTCCATGGGGTAATTAACTTCCATGGAGAGAGGGGCCTGATAAGCAGGCGGTTTCTCACAAAACGGATTCCTTTCTGAACGGGGAACAGGGAATGTCACTGCTGCTTGTGGCTGAATTAAAGGGGCCGGAGCGGGAGGGGACGCTGCCATGGCTGAAGGAAACGTCCCGCTTGAACCCGCATTTGCCAGGCTCCCTGATTCGAATTGAAAAGTCATTGGGGGATTCATTGGAATTGAAATTGGCGCAACGGGAACAGGAAGGAGTGCTTGGCTTGCCGGGAACGGCGAGGCGGGACAAACGGGATTGGCGCAGTAGGAACAGCCGGGACGCCTCAGATTGCGCCACGGCCGGGACGCCATCTGAACTGCCGGGCCTGTCCCAAGGGTGGGGCTATGGCCGGAGCTTGTGCAGGGACGCTCAAACTTGCATAGAGCGGAGGCGCAGTGGCTTCCCCCGCTCCGGTTGGGGCAATGTGTCTCTCTCTCTTGGTCTTCTCCTTAAGGGGGGAAGATCTTCTTGCTCCGCTGGTAACACCGGAGGCTTTCTCCCTGCCTTTCTGTTCACAAAGCACCCTTTCTTCTCATGATCCTTGGGCCCTGCCCACCAAACACCCTCAGCAACCATACGTTCCCATGTTGCGGAATAAATCCATTGATCATTTGGATGAATTTCGAAACAATAAGATTCAAGTTGTTTACACTTTCTCAAATCCCAGGATCCTGTGTTTGGCCAGTCAATCTCTTGGACGGCGGGCCAAACCTCTGTGCACAGATTTTTGAGTTCAAAAGCTTTCAGATCTTGGGGCTTTCCCTCTACTGCTAACAGGCAGAACCTGTCCCAATTGTCTAACACACATTTCAAAGGGGTCTCTTTCTCCTGCTTTGATCCCGCACTACCCATCTCTCTGGCCACAGATCAAAGATCACTTCAGTGCTCTCCCCCAACCCCAATGTGTGTTCCCTCAGTGTTAAGTGCTTGAAAAATCTATACTTGCCGATTCTAGCAGACTTCAGGACGTCTCCCTCCGTCACCTCACGATTGCGTCGGATTTACTCACTAGGTGCCACGGACAGCCGCCACCCCCGACTTTCTTTGCGCGCTTTCAGCAACCGGTTAGCTTGCTAGGCACCTGGGAAGGTGCCCCCGGTCTCTGCTGGCCGGATCTCTCAAGAGGCTGCTTTCACAAGCTGCCTCCCTCCGGACTTTCTGGGTTCCTTGGGTTCACCGACAGTCACGTCAGTTGCGGTCTCTCGTGTCTGCAGGCGTTGGTGTGGGGCGAGCCAGGCAAGCCGGTCAATGAAAAAAGAAAAAGGTGGGGCCCCGGTCACGGCCCTCCTGGGTCGTCTCACCTCTCCGCTCGGGAGCGAGACCCGTCTAGACAGCTAGATTGCGTCGTCCTCACCACAGACCCGTCTTAATTTGCCTTTTAGGATCACGTCGGGGTCACCAAAGATATGAAGCAGCAAATTAGGGAGTTATGGAACTCCGAGTTGGCAAATGATCTCTTACCAACAGGTGCGCGAACGTGCGGGTGGCAGGGGTGAGGAAAGGACGCAACAACTTCACTGTGGTGTGAAATCAAAGAGATTTATTGATAACACCAGCTGGTGGGGTTTGCCAGCAGAACACGGCTGCTATCAGGGTCAAAGGCCCCGGTCATTCTCAGTACAAAACATTTATACCCCCAATGGCGGCATCTCGGAAAATCCCGCCCTCCTTCATGGTTTTACACAATCATAATTGGCTGGTGTTACATGGCATTTCATTAATCCAATAAAACATTACATTTTCATTAGCATCACATCTAAAAGTCCCACCTATGTGTTAGAACAATGGGCTTTGCTAAGTTAGTTCTTTCTCACAGTACATATCAGCAGCCTGGGACGTTCATGTACCTGATTTGCAACATTTCACATTCTGCCTTTCCCTGCCAGCAAAGGATGGGGCTGAATCCCTCCGTACATGCGCAGTTCTTCTCCCTTTTGGCACTAACATCTCCCAATAGCACATTCTGTACTGTTAGACCAATCTAAGCCTACGTTATCTCACGTTAGGCACGGGGTGCACATCAGCAAGTCACAGCATAGATTAGAAGCGCCAATCACAGTGTTACTTTCACGGAACAAGTGCCTGTCTGATTCTTGGCACAGAAACCCACTTTTCAAAGCTCTACACGTGTGCAGCATCACTCTCTGACCTTTCTCCTGCACAGAAAAGTACCAAAAACCGCTTTACCACCAATTTAAAGATATAGTGTTTATTTTACTTGAGGATTTAAAACTGTATGGAGCTGGAACGCTCTACTGGCTGAAACACCTTTGAAAACCCACTGGCCACCACCACAGTTATTAACAAATTCAGCCCTTTGGCTGATTGGAGGCAAAACTAAAAATGAATTCTTCTTCAAATAAAGTATGCGGCCACCTTTGGGCTCTGGACTGCTAGTGCTGAGTTAAGTTCTTTGTGACTGAGGCACAAACAAACAAAACAAAGTTTATTTTGAGAAAACTTTCAAGAACAGTTATTAAGCTTAATGGTTACAGGAGATCTTTGCATGAACGCGTGTGGTTACTTTAAACAGTACAGGTCTTAGTTGCAAGATTCAGTTTCTTACTACCTATGCAATCTTACTGACAGGAGCCTAATCTCTGCCTAGTAAGGAATGCAACATCTTTCACAGCTATACAACAGTTCGCTGACAGGAGCAGGTCTCTGGCTAATAAACGTTGCCACAGCTACAGATGGTCCACAATGTGGATCTATCTAACTAGGAAATCCACCCCCTTATCTCTCTTGATAACAGTAGACTCCTATTTGCCAGCTAATCTCTGCTAGACACCTGTTTACTTACAGGCCTTTTCATAGTAAACTATCACTAACCCTGACCCTTTGTCTTCTGTCTCTAAACACCAGACTTTGACTTCTCTAAACACCTTCGTCTTTAAAACCCCAGACTTAAACTGCCTGACAGATTTCAAAAGCCCTTTTTCCCCTCCCCTAAGATAGACTCCGCCCCTTTCCTAACGGCCAATCCTGACTCCCTATTTTCCCTCCAGACTGCACTTAGCCACGCCCCCCTATGGAAAATGGGAAACTCAAAATAGATGCTCTCTACATCCCACCTAAAATGGCTTCCAGGGTTTTTAGGCCTAGCTTTTTCAGGCTTCCTACCAGCCTTCCAGGTATGGGATCATTACACAAAGCAGCCCAATCCTGGAGCCGCTTTTGTTGTTGGCCATCACTCCTGATGGTTACCACTTCGATTCTTTTGATATTTTGGTTGCAATAGCAAGGCTATTGCAGTCTGGGAATGATCCTGGACTCATCGCTGACCCTGGAACCCCAGGTCTCGGTGGTGGTCAGGGGAGCTTTTGCACAGTTTAGGCTTGTGCGCCAGCTGCGCCCGTATCTTGGGAAGTCAGACTTGGTCACAGTGGTCCACGCTCTGGTTACATCCCGTTTAGACTACTGCAACGCTCTTTATGTGGGGTTGCGTATGCAGACTGCCTGGAAGCTGCAATTGGTCCAGCGTGCAGCAGCCAGACTACTAATGGTAGCGGGGTACCACTGGCTGCCAATGAGCTTCCAAGCACAATTCAAAGTGCTGGTGTTGACCTACAAAACAGCTACCGCCACCTCCTCCCGCTTGGGAAGCTTTCGCGACACCTTTTACGGCTCCGGCCCTTCATTTGTGGCTTCTCGCGAATAGTGCGGCGCTTCGCCTTTCGGACTCCCGGAATCTACAGGAGCTCCACGCTGGAAATTACCGCAAGTCCATATTCACGCTACTCACTCGACCTATAGTTGACTGGTGGATTGTTTATGATTGTCTTGGGCATTTGCCTGTGATTACTTAAGAGTGAGAGCGACCTGCAACTGCTTTCTGTGTACTTGCTTATGTGTGTATTGAACCTGCTTTAGCTTCCAAACGGGACTATTATTATGCCATTTGGCTGTTATTTTTGTTATTAATCCTGCTTCATGATAAGTGTATTGTGACACAGAATCATTACTTGCTTGATTTGATATGCTGTAAATATCCATTATATACATGCTATGTTATGCTTGCAAAGTGCTTGAATATAGTGATATATTATTTTGTTTATTGATCTAATATTACAATTGGTTTATACAACTTGCAGTTTGTTATTCTTATTGGTTGACCTACAAAACCCTATACGGTTCCGGCCCAGTTTACCTATCCGAACGTATTCTCCCCTATGAACCGTCAAGAGTGCTAAGATCGTCTGGAGAGGCCCTGCTCTCGGTCCCACCACCTTCGCAGGCACGTCTGGTGGGGACGAGGGACAGGGCCTTTTCTGTGGTGGCCCCCCAGCTGTGGAATTCCCTCCCAAATGAAATTAGATCCTCCCCCTCCCTCCTGACTTTTAGGAAGCAGGTGAAAACGTGGCTGTGCAATGAAGCCTTCGCAGAATGAAGGAAGAGATCAGGAAGCGACTAAAGTCGCTAACCACTTGATATGTACCGAATATATGGATTAAGTTGGACTTGATTTTATTTTGGCGAAAGGCTTTTTAAATGTATTTATTGCATTGTATTTTGTTGTAAATTTTATTGTAGATTTATGATGTTTTTTAGATTTTAAATGTTAGCATTGAATATTTACAGTTTGCCGGTCTGAGTCCCTCTTCGGAGGTGAGAAGGCTGGGGTATAAAAGTTTTAAATAAAATAATAAATAAGGCTCCCCAAAAGGTTTCTGGAAAGAAATGAGGAAAGAGGAGGCTAATAAAACTCTTCCCCTAAATCTACCCCTGTTTTCCTTATTGAAGGCTCCAGAATGAAAATGCCCCTTATTTCTCTCCACTTGTCTGTATATATATATATACCCAGGGTCCACCCCCCACCCCAAATGTAAAAAGCCTTCAGCAGATCATAGTAGTTATAATGATTTTTGAAGGCTAAAAGAGTACACTTAAATAGAAGAAGAATAAATATTTGAATCATAGAAGAAGAATAAATATTTGAATCATGTTTAAGACAGGGTCACCAGTCTCATCACCAATCCTCCTTTAATTGAAGGCTCTCCATCTGTGAACCTTGGGCAGCAATAAAGCATTCACTTTAACACAGTTGTAAACTCACATAAAAGTTTCTCTTACTGTACTTGCTGGGGCGGAATGGAAAAGCTTTAGTCATCCCAAAATACCAGAAAGGAGATAATGTGTTGCCTGGGTCGCCTTGGACTTGAGAAAGTCTTGGGCAGCTGGCACATTGCTTCGGACACTGGCATAAACTCTGCTGGAAACACCAACTTTGTTTTCTGCAAAGGGAAATTATTCTTTGGAGCAAAAATAACGCAAAAAAGTCCCTGAGCAGAAGAGGTAAAAGGGCTGCAGGAAAAAGGAGATTACACAACTTGAAAGGTGGAGCCTCAGTTGGCAACTAGGTCAAAGGGTGTCATATTATTATTATTATTATTAAACTTTATTTAAACCCCGCCACCATCTCCCAGAAGGGACTCGGGGCGGCTTACATGAGGTCAAGCCCAACAAACACAGCAATAAAAAAACAACACAGCAGCAAATAAAAAACAATACAATCAATAAAACACATATAAACAGTAAGTACACAAAGTTTAAAACCATCGTGGCCTGGCCAAATGCCATATATTAAGATTTTTAAAATAAATAAACACTGGACGTGGATGGAGATAAGATGTATCTATCATAAGGGATTTGTGTAATGTGGGGAGATTAATCCAATAGGTAGTTAAAGTGCATCTGAGGATATTTGCAGGGGATTGGTCAAAGCAGGACATTGTTCCCTTTCTTCAGGGAAGACACATTGGAATAGCCTTGTTTTCAGGCTCCTCCTAAAAACTGCCAGAGGGGGCTTGTTTAATCTCCTTGGGGAGCGAGTTCCAGAGTCGGAGGGCCACCACAGAGAAGGCCCTCTCTCTTGGCCCCACCAGTCGTACCTACAAAGGGGGCGGGAGCGAGAGCAGGGCCTCTCCAGATGATCAGAGAGATCGTGTAGGTTCGTAGACGGAAATGTGGTCACGTAGCTAGGCAGGTCCCAAACCATTCAGGGCTTTGTAGGTAAGAACTTGCACCTTGAATTGGGACCGGAAGATGGAGCTCCTTAAACAAGGTGCTTGACTGCTCCCTGTAGGACACTCCAGTTAGTAATCTGGCTGCTGCCCGCTGGACCAATTGAAACTTCCGGGCCATCTTCAAGGGCAGCGCCACATAGAGTGCATTACAGTAGTCCAATCTGGAGGTGACTAAGGCGTGGACCACCGTGGCCCGATCCGACTTCACGAGGTACGGTTGCAGCTGGTGCACGAGTTTTAATTGTACAAAGGCCCTCCCAGCCACCGCCGACACCTGAGCTTCAAATGTTAGCGATGAATCTAGAGTCATTTCTGGTTGTTAGTGGCACAGTGTAGCTCACTGTAGTGCCAAGTGTGTCGGCTGAAACTTTTCCTGAACAAGGATACATTACCACTGTAATGTACAGTAATGTCCCGATTAGAATGTAATTGTAACATCCTGCGCTTGAAGAGAACTTGAAGGCTGCAACCAGTGCAAAAGAATAGCAACGGTACACACAAGATTAGCCTTCAAGGAGCTGCAGTGCCTACAAGTTTGCTACTGATCTGGATTCAAGGGGGGTGATGACAATTACAGTGATAAAAAGCTTGGGATCTGATTATTTAAAGGAGATAAAGGTAAAGGTTTCTCCTTGACATTAAGTCTAGTCGTGTCCGACTCTGGTGGGTGGTGCTCATCTCCATTTCTAAGCCGTACAGCCGGCATTGTCTGCAGACGCCTCCAAGGTCATGTGGCTGGCATGATTGCATATACTTTCTCCACACACACACACATACACACACACACACACATATACACACATACATACATATCTATACACACACACAGAGTCAGTCAGTCCTTGATATCCATGGGCATGATTGATGCCAATTTCCATTCCTTTTTTGGTACCCATTTAAGATATTGCTTTTAAAAGAAGCACTGTTAGGAATTATTTAAACTGACATGTACATAGCTTTTCATTATTGTAGCCTTTTCAGTTATTGCATCTGCTTGTGATGTTTGACATGTTTTAACCTGTTTAAGCACTTATTGTTTTAATCTGGAATGGTCTTTAATTCTTTATTATATTTGCATGCCACCGAGAAAAATCCACTACGAAGGAATATAAAGTTTAATAAATTAACTAATTAACAGTCAATAATTAACAATGTTCTTTTCTTTTGCACTGTTCTGGATTTCAAGCTGGTTTTCAAGAACAAGAAGTTTCTTTTCATGCAGATAACCAGCTGGCTGATGACGACTAACATTATGATTTAAATGCACTGTATGCAATTAGAAATAGAAGTGTTTTTCATATGTATAATTTTGTGTCTATGTCAGACCTTTCCCTAATAAAAGTAAGAGCAAGAGCAAAATGCATATATTGAAAGCTGTCCTGCTCTTTTTCTGATTTCTCACCTTCCATATATTGTTTCTTTTTAAAATCATTTTTAAAACAGGAAATAAAAGACTTGGAAACATGGCTGGGAAACCTAAGCTTCATTACTTCAAAACAAGAGGCCGAATGGAAACCATCAAGTGGCTGTTGGCTGCAGCAGGAGTAGAGGTTTGTCTTCAGTGCTTTTGTCTAAATACATCTAACAACAACAACAACAGTCCCAGTGGTGATCGGCACACTAGGTGCAGTGCCTGATGACCTTGGCATGCACTTAAACACAATCGGCACTGACAAAATTACCATCTGTCAGCTGCAAAAGGCCACCCTACTGGGATCTGCACACATTATTTGCTGATAAATCACATAGTCCTAGACAATTGAGAAGTGTCCGACGTGTGATCCAATACAACAACCAGCATAGTGAACTTGTTTGCTATGTACTAATCTTGTTGTGTTTCCAACAACAACAACAACAACAACAACAACAATTTTTTGTACCCTGCCATATCTCCCCAGGGGGACTCAGGGCAGTTTCCAATAAAAGAGGCAAACATTCAATGCTGATAATGCACAAACAACAGATAAACTCAACAACAATAAATAAAATAATCGCAATATAGGACTTATAATAACGAATCCCAAAGGAACAAAAAATTATACGTTAATAACTTAAGTAAACAAATTATGATACATCACAAACCTTTACCACATAATTTATTAACATTTTAAAACATTAAAATATGGAATGACTTTCGGTGACCAACAGGGCCGAGGAAAGATTCCAATATGTAAAAAGGATATGTATGAAGATGTGTTATAAGTGGGGTTTTAAAAGCTTATTTGAAGAAGAGAAGAGAGGGAGGTGTTTTTAATTCTTTTGGGAGGGAGTTTCAGAGGTGGGGGCAGCCACGGAGAAGGCCCCCCCTCTTGTTCCCACCAAGCTTGCTTGAGACAGGTCTGGGACCGAGAGCAGGGCATCCTCTGCAGATCGCAGCACTCATGCCAGTTTGTATACAGAGCTGCATTTTTGCAAATAGTCTGGGCCTGAACCATTTGGGCTTTATAGGTAATACACAACGCTATCCCCTATTTTCTTTCAGGGGCAGACCTGTATGCTGCAATAATTACAATACACTCTATTGCAAAACGTATCAAAATGTATTGTCTCATAACAATCTGTTCTATATAGAATCAATATCACAGTGCGTGCAATGTCTATACAGTTGAACACAATCCAGTTATATAGCCCTTACATACAATAATAGGGCATAAAGACGCAAACATACAGTCTATTTTACCCCTATGGGCAATCCGGAGGCGATTCTCTCGCGGATCGGGACCGAGTCGTCGGGGGAGCCTTAGGAGTCGGGAGAGCTGGCACTGCTCGGTGAGCAGGCGCCTACGGCAAGAGAGGTAACGACGCCAGAAGGCCGTTCGCGTATACCACGCTTCCTCAGGGCGCTGGGGTCTTTTAGCCGCTCCTCCCGGAATGGTTGTCATCAACTTTAGACTCTTGGTCAAAACGGAAGGTTGCTGAATGTGGGATGGCACAGAGTGAACATAGTGCTACACAGCTAATACACTAGTATACATATTCTCGTTACACAGTTAGCAATCCATGGGACATCAGTACATACCGCATTAGCGCTTCTACATGCATATTGCTGTTGCAAAACGCCTCCCGGGCTGGAATCAGCACTGGGATACTGGGCTAGGCAGTTTAAGTAGCTGTTAATTGATCTCCTGCAGGTGTAACAGAGTTTGAACTGATAGTATTTCATTTAACCCGAATGGGAATTCGCATGACAATAGTAAAATCCACTTTCTTTCTGCAATCAGTAGTACCTTTTGCTTATCCCAGTGGGGGGGGGGGAGATAAACCTTTTCTAGCCCCATTACCTTTAAGGTGCGGGGGTCTATTTTCTTTTGGGTGCAGTGCTGGTAAAATTCTGAGTCTGTCGACCCACATCTTATTCTAGAAAGGTGCTCCATGATTCGAACTTTCAAGCATCTCGAGGTCATCCCTGTATAATATCTACCACACCCACAACTGCATATGATAACATAGATGACCCCGGTAGAAGTGCAGATTATTTCGTCTCTCAGATAGAGAGTTCTACCTGTTCTTTTATTTTTGGATAGTGTTCCCCCAATGCAAGTAATGGGCAAATCGGGCAACCTCCGCATTTTTGTCCCCCGGATGGGGGTGTGTGGTTTTTCGGTTTGGCTACATGGTTGCTGTGAATTAGGTACTCTCTTTGGTTTTTTTTAATGCGTTTGTAGGCAATGCACGGGGGGTCTCTAGCCCTGGTATGGAGGATACTAGTGGCCAGAATTTATTCACTATACTCTGTATCTGCCTGGAGTGTGGTGTTAAGGTTAGGGGCCATACCAGTTTAGGTGCTGTGGTGTTACTATTGTCTTTATGGAGCAGTCTGCTTCTGGGGATGGCATCTGCTTTAGAGTTGGCTTGTTGTATAACATGCCTAGGATATCCTCTCTGTCTGAGATTCTGTGTGAGGGACTGCGCATCTCGCTCATAGTGTCCATTGAATGACGAGTTCCTTTTTAGCCTAAGCAGTTGTGAGTAAGGTAGGCTTCTCTTCAATGATGGAGCATGGAAGCTGTCATAGTGAAGCAGGGAGTTCCTATCAGTAGGCTTCTTGAAATTTTGTACTTTAAGGTGTCCCTCATGTAAGAATACATTGAGGTCCAGGAAATTAACTGCGGTTTTACTCATTGTGAATGAAAATTTGATATTGTCGTGCCAGGAGTTCATCCAGGCTTTAAACATGTCTATGTGTACTGATTTGTCCAGAATTACAAAGATGTCATCTATGAATCTATGATAACTAAGAATATGCTTAGCCATCGGGTTAGTAGAGCTAGGAATAAGGTGTCTGGTTTCCAGATTGTTCATAAACAGGTTGGCGATACTCGGCGCAGTGGCCGCTCCCATGCTTACCCCGGATCGTTGCAAATAAAAATTATTTTCGAATGAGAAATAATTATAGTCTGTTGTACAATCGTACAATTCTAACAGAAAATGGGTCGGGGGATGATGTGGTTCTTGCCTCTGATCAAGAATGTCTTCCAGCACGGTTCTGGATTCCTCAGTGGGAATGTTTGTGTACAAAGATTCGACGTCAATGGTCACAAGCCAATCTTCGTTGGATATTTGTTTGTTCTCTATGATGTTGATAAAGTGTGTGCTGTCTTTTATGTAGGATTTGGTTTTAGCTACATAGGGTTGGAGCCATGAGTCCAGGTATTTACATATGGGTTCCAGCAAACTATTGTTAGCCGAAATAATTGGCCGGCCTTTCGGAGGCCTGTGTGATTTATGAATTTTGGGATTATGGTAGAATAGAGGGAGGTGGGGTGTATCGTTATATAGGAATTTGGCCAGTTTCTGGTCAATATACCCTGCTGTTTCTGCATGGTGAATGATATCCCGGATAATACGGGAGTACCTGTTGGTGGGGTCTTGTGGTAAGGGTTCATACACCCGTGTGTTATTAAGTTGGGAATATGCTTCCGTGATGTAGTCTAGTTTACTAAGCGCCACCGTGGCCCCACCTTTATCTGCCTTCCGGAATATTATATCGGGATGGCTTCCTAGTCGTTCTAAAGTAAGTCTCTCATTTTTGCTTAAATTGGAGTTTTGATTCTCATTATTGTGGTTGATTTTGGAGATTTCTTGTGTAACTATCTGTTCAAATGTTCTCACGTTGTTAGAGGTGGATGGGGGGGTAAATGAGCTCTTAGTATGGAACTTAGGTTGGGTTATATTTAGGGGTTCGGTTTTGTCTTTAAAGAACTCTTTGAGTCTTATGCTTCTAAATAATGATGATAAATCTTTTCTAATGTCAAGTGTGGAGCACCGGGGGGTGCCCACAAAGGAAAGTCCTTTATTCAATACTTTCATTTCATACTCAGAAAATGTGTATTCAGACAAATTAACTACTAATACCTTCTGGCTCTCCTCCTCCCCCCACGAAAATTTCCTCCCCGTTGATGGGGCTTGTGACGGTTTCTGAGGTTGTAATTATTACTAGTGGAGGGGCCCTGTTCCATCTCGGGTTGTTGTCTCTGATTCTCTTCAGAATGGTTAGAACCATCTGAGTAAATGGATTCATTTGAGAAGGATACACCTCTAGCAGGAGGTTGGAATGAGGATTTTAATTTCCAATTGTATACTTTCCCTGAGTTGTAATCCTTTTCATCTCTATTAAATTTGTTAATTTTATTCTTTTTGAGATCAGCATATAAAGCATCACATTTCTTTTTTAGTTCATCTAGGTCTGCGGCTGTGATGGTTGTGTCATTCTGCACTTTTAAAGCGGCAATGTCCGTTTTTAGCTCTGCACTTAGACTATTAGATTTCTGGATTAAAAGAACCATGATATCAATGGAACACTTGGTTAATATTGAGTTCCAATTAACAATAAATTCTTTATCTTCTACAAAGTTCCCCGGGGGCAAAAACATTCTAAGTCCTCTTGGGATACGTTCCCTACGGACATAATCAGCCAGACTAGTTGCATTCAGCTGTATCCTGAGCAAGCGTTCTTCTTTCGCTGCTAATGTTCTAAGCGCGTCAGCTGCCTCTGGATTAGGGGGCTGTGTTGCCTGCTCTCCTGGTGCAAAAATTGAGCTGTCTCCAATGATATCTTTGATTTGGTCAGGGTTAAATGATTTAATGGCACTAGCCATATTGCTCATACAAAGTAATCCAATACACAAACAAAATTGTTCCTCTAGCAAACTGCTAATACACAACGCTATCCCCTATTTTCTTTCAGGGGCAGACCTGTATGCTGCAATAATTACAATACACTCTATTGCAAAACGTATCAAAATGTATTGTCTCATAACAATCTGTTCTATATAGAATCAATATCAATATTGTGTATTGGATTACTTTATAGGTAATAACCAGCACTTTGTATTTAGCCTGGAAGCGGACCAGCAGCTAGTGGAGCTGTCGCAACATGGGAGTCATTCTCTCACAATATGGCACTCTAGTTAGTAACATGGCTGCTGATCTCTGAACTAGCTGCAGCTTCTGGACTGTTGTCAAAGGCAGCCTCACATGGACAGCGTTGCATTAGTCCAAATGGGAAGTGACTAAGGCATGGGCTATCATGGAGTATCAGATCTGGCATATCAAGCTATGGGCGCAACTGAGAAGGCACTTCTGGCCACCGCCAACACCTGGGGTTCCAGATCACCCCCAGACTGTGGATCTCATCAGACACAGGCTGTAACCCCACACCCTGATCCACCTTGACTGGCCAGGAGTACCTCTGTTTTGTCTGGATTTACCTTCAACCTATTAGCCCTCATCCAGTCCATTACTGCTGACAGGCACTGGTTTAGGGGCAGGGCAGCATCCTTGGTTTTCTGTGGAAAGGAGTAATAGAATTGGGTGTCATCAGCATAAATTTGACACCAAACTCCAAAACGCTGGATGATCTCTCCCAGCAATTTCATGTAGATATTAAACAGCATGGGGGACAGGATGGATCCCCAAGGGACCTCACAAGTCACAGGCCAGGGGGTTGAACAGGAGTCCCCCAGCACCACCATCTGGGTCCACCCCTCCAGGAAGAATTGGAGCCACTGTAAAACAGTGCCTCCCAATCCCATACCAGCGAGGTGACCCAGAAGGATACCATGGTCGATGGTATCGAACGCCGCTGAGAGGTCCAGGAGAACTAGTAGAGACACACTTCCCCTATGTAGCTCTCTTCCTAGATCATTTGAGTTACTGGCTTTTAGTGGTGAGAGTTAATTCCTTCACTTCAAGTTTGAAGAGAGTGCTTCCATTTCATAGCAAGAATTCACCTGTTTCCTTTTTAGGTCAAGAGAGTGTGACATGCGCAAGGTACATTTTTTGTACTCAGAGTCAAAGGTTCTTTTAAAACTAGAAAATATTGACATAGGCCATTTTATATTATTAAATCCTTTTAAGTTATTTGCCTTCTTTGTTTCTTTGTTTGCTAGTATGAAGAGCAATATATTCAGACAAAGGCAGATCTAAAAAAGTTAAGGCAAGGTATGTTGTCTAAACATTTAATATGTCTTCTTTGGTGATTATGAGTGCTTTATTGCTCCTATTGTAGCTAAAGGCACAACCTGATTTGGTGGTGATGATTAAGCAGAAGAACTGTATGTAGATTCTTTGTGCAATACCCTGTAAAGATCACATGGGCCACTAGGGAAACCATAAAACAGATATTTGCATGTAGGACGTGTTAGTATTGTTCTGTATTATTAAAGGTAAAGGTAAAGGTTTCCCCTGACATGTCTAATCATATCTGACCCTGCGGGGTGGTACTCATCTCCATTTCTAAGCTCGAGAGCCAGCGTTGTCCATAGACACCTCCGAGGTAATGTGGCCAGCATGACTGCATGGAGCATTGTTACTTTCCCACCAAGGCAGAACCTATTGATCTACTCAGATTTATATGTTTTCGAACTACTCGGTTGGCAGAAGCTGGACCTAACAGTGGGAGCTCACCCCACTCCCCGGATTTGAACTGCCAACCTTTCGGTCAGGAAGTGCAGCAGCTCATAGGTTTAGCCTACTGTGCCACCAGGGGGCTCTTTGCATTATGTACCAACTACAAAAGCACAGTTGTAGGTAGGAATAAGTTGCAGTTTCTGAATTACTGCGAACCTAAGATAAACCTATTTTGGGGTTTTCATTGTGAGATTTGCTCAAAAGGGGTTTGCCATTGCCTCTTTCTCAGGTCGGGTCTAGACTGCCCTATATCTCAGAATCTGATCCCAGATTATCTACTTATCCCAGTTTATCTGGCAGCGAAGACTCATATAATCCAGTTCAAAGCAGACATCTTGGGATATAGAGCAGTGAAAATCCAGCCTGTGAGTGTGTGACCTACCCAAGGTGTCCAAGAAATCACTTTCAAAACATGACTTGAGACGTTTCCTATAATTCTAATAATATGTATGAGAAAGAAAATAATCTGTTCCCTCCCCCATTTTACCTTTTCCCCTCAAGATGGATTCCTGCTCTTCCAGCAAGTGCCCATGGTGGAAATAGATGGGATGAAGCTGGTGCAGACTCGGGCCATTCTCAACTACATTGCAGAAAAATACAATCTTGGTGGGAAGGACATCAAGCAGAGGGCACTGTAGGCAATGATTCAGCATTTGGTTACTGCATGTCTGTGTCTGTCTATTGTGCAAGATATGAGAAACCTGGTTTGTCCTTTGATCTGCTGACAGGTTATGATACAGCCTGTTTCAGCTCACTGCCACTGCCTGTCGCAACCTAAAGTACCAGGTGGAGCAGTATCGACTCATAACTGAGGTCACATAGACTGAGTTCGTTAGAAGTCAAACATTCTTTTTTTAAAAAGTTTTTTTTATTAAGTTTCCATAAAAATGATAGAAGTCAAACATTCTTTCTCTAGAGTTCATCCTCGAGTCTGGACTTTTCTGTTGAACCTCAGCTCTAACCATTGGTGTCATTTTTAAGTGATGATGGGAGTTGCATCCAACAACATCTAGACTGAGTTTTCAATTACTCAACATTCCTCCAGCCATTCATTTAATTCCAGCAAACAGAAATGTCATACATTTTTCCCAATGTTTTGAGTGGATTATATTGAAAAGGATTACATGAATATGAGCATTATTTTTTTAAAGGCTCTTTGTTTCAAGGAATTTGGTGCAAATAATATTAAACTGTAAGTAAAGGTAAAGGTTTTCCCCTGACACAGGGCCGTAGCCAGGATTTTGATTCAAGGGGGCTGAGTTTGGTTCGGGGGGCTGAGACTAGGTGGAAGAGGGTCTACCCTAGCAAACCTTTTGTATTGTTATCCCATTAACCCCATTAATGTGGGATATAATGAGCATGGTGATCAGATCATGATATGAATAAACATAACAGTTTAAATAATGTACCAGTAAGGCTTTTTCGCGGACCACCCTGAGAATTTCGGGGGGGGAGGGCTGAAGCCCCCTTAGGCCCCCCCCCCTGGCTACATGCCTGCCCTGACATTAAGTCCTGTCATGTTCAACTCCAAGGGTTGGTGTTCATCTCCATTTATAAGCCAAAGAACCAGCGTTGTTTGTAGACACCTCCAAGGTGATGTGGCCTGCGTGACTGCATGGAGTGCTGTTACCTTCCTGCTGGAGGAGTACCTATTGATCTACTCACATTTGTATGTTTTCAAACTGCTAGATTGGCAGAAGCTGGGGTCAATAGTGGCAGCTCACGCCACTTCTTGGATTCAAACCTGAGACCTTTAGGCCAGCAAGTTCAGCAGCTCAGCACTTTAACCCGCTGTGCCACCAGGGTGCCATAATATTAGCCTGTACTTCTGTACAAACATGAGGAAGCTGCACTGTATTGAATTTATCAGGGGTGCATCTGCACTGCAGAGTTAAAGCAGCATTAAACCATTTTAGGTGCTGTAGCTCTATCCTGGGCTTTGTAGCTTTGCAAGATTCAATAGAGTGGAGTCATGGTAACAAATTGTAACAGTTCTACAATGTGGTTGCACTGGTGGTCAAAATAATCAAAATAATTCAATAAGAATGTTTTCCATCATGGGAGAAGAGTTGTTGTGCATTTCAGTTTTTCAGAGAAGGCAGCATAGTATACAGTAACTGGTTAGTAAGAATAATGGAAACCCCTTTTTTCTCTCTACAGAATTGATATGTATTGTGAAGGCACTATGGACCTGAATGAAACGATCATTCAGCTGCCCTTCAAACCAGCTGATCAGAAGGAGAATAAAACAGCAGTCATTGAAAAAGCCACTGACAGATATTTCCCAGTCTATGAAAAGGTATTTATGAGAGAAGGCATTTGCCCAAGCTCAATAACTGTTCATCTTTGGTAGGTCTCAGTGCAACTGTTTCATATGTCAGAGATCAGCGACAATGGAGGAGCGAATATCCTGCAGTAGAGGCAACATATTTCAGCATTAATGTCTGTTGGGACAACCTGCATGACAGGGCCCTGTGGGAGAGATCCTGACACACTGACACTAATTGTACTGCCATCCCATTGCTTAATGGGACCATCTGTGCATCAGGAACCACTGAGCTCTGCTGGCTGCTCTTACATGCTGGTCTTGAGGACATAGGTATGTTTGTGTTCCCTTGCTGAGAATACAGGTTTTGCACAGTGGTGTTGTCCAGCTTTAGCTGACTGGGAGCACTTCCGGACAGTGCCAAAACATGGGATTAAAAAGAGAGGCAAAAATACCCAGGGCCTCAGAGCAGGTCCCTACAAGGACATGCCAGTCCCAGGCTTTTCTCCCTCACTGTCCTCCCTTCTGTGCCTTGGGATAAAATGGAGGGCTGACACGGGACATCCAGCAGAATTATATATGCACTGATCCATATATGTGCATGTGCACATATGAGGTTCAGCACATAATAGAGTGATTTTAAAAAAAACTTCCACCAGATTTCTCTCTTCCATAATTATTTATTAAACCTCTGTATAATATTATGCAGTATAAAATATAGAGTTTTAGAAAAGTTTAATCGTTCTCCCTTCATGCTTCCTTTCAATCAGCTCTATGTTTGTTTGACAGCCCAATCAGCTGATCAGCCATTTCGGACTTTTTCAAAGGAACATCATCTGGAGCGGTCTCCACAGGGGGGGAGAAGGATAACACATGTTATTTGGAATGCCGGGTCACACAAGGATGCATGTGCATCTTTTGGTCAGAAACGAGATAAAAGGGGACCCTTTCATCCTGCAGTTTCCCTCCTTTGTAGTGATTCAGCGCTCATGTAGAGCTGATGTTGTCTAGCCATTCCCCTTTTTGAAACAGGAACTCACATGTTTAAAGCCCTGTTTTGATAGGCCCTGTAAATCAGTTAACCATTAAGCAAAATCACAAGGATGCATGGTACAATCAGATAATTATAAAATAGAATGGGACTCTAAGGGCTGTTAGACTAACTGCCTGCTATTTAAGTTGCTTGTTCGTTGCATCCAAACTTTGACCGTGGCACTTCAAAAACATAAGCCAACCCTAATTGAAACCCTCTGTTTCTTGCTCTGTAGGCCCTCCAAGACCACGGACAAGATTTTCTGGTTGGGAATCAGCTCAGCAGAGCAGATATCCAGCTGCTTGAAGCCATTTTAGCTACAGAAGAGCTGAAGGCAGATGTCCTCTCAAAGTTTCCTCTTTTAAAGGTAAGCAACCAGTTTTGGCAAGACAGGAGACGCATCTACACTGACCACTGAGAGCAAAGGGCCAATGAATCAACTCTGTGGCGGGTAAACAACGCAAAAAACTGATCTGGGTTAACATGTGCCCAAGCTGCATAACATTACCCTGAATTGCCTCAACCAAAGTTGTGGATTGTTCGGTATTTTGCTCCAAAATCTGAGGCAAACCATGAATTTGGGCCCATACAAAGAATTGAGCCAATTCTGAGATGATAATAATATTAATGACTTTATTTTTCTACCCCGCCTCCATCTCCCTGAAGGGACTCAGGGCGGCTTACATGGGGCCATGCCCAGGCAACATACAGGTAAAAACAGAACAGCAAAATATTAAAACAACATAAAAACAGCATCATCAGCAACCATGTAGGTACCTCTAATTTAGATGACTCAGGTGCCTTGGGGATTGGATTGGGCTCTCTGTCTCACAGTCTCATCCCCCCCCCCCCCCACACACACACCTTCCATTCTCCTTTTTGCAGCAGCAAGTGAGTGAAATATGGGTCATACTGGTCACTCATCACCTGGAGTGAGTGAATGGATGATGGAATTGTAGAAGGGAGGGGAAGTGGATTGGGTGATTCCTCTTCTCTCTCCTCCCACATTGCTCTGGTAAGGAGTGGCTGGCCCAAACCATCCTATGCTTATTGACCGCCATGACAAAAAGAACAGAGTTAGAGGGATGATAATGAGGTCTACCAATGAGACTAACTCCTACCTCCATAATGGGGGGCAATCCGGCAATTGCCATTGCCACTCCATATTGGCATCTGTGTAGAACTGTCCATGCAATGGCAACACAGCCATGAATTTTGCTATATTACATATTCATGTTTTCAGACCCCGGATCATGTTCTGGAAATCCTGTAGGAATGCATAGTAGTTGAAAGAGTTAGTGTGCAATAGAGGCAACTCAAGCCCTCCTGTTTTCAGTTCCAATAATCAAAGGATTGTTGTTGGGCAAGGGTTAGACTTTAGACTCAAAGTCTAAAGCAGGAATAAAATTGAGAAATGAATAAAGCAAAATAATCAGATAGGACATTTTAAAAAACCAATTATTTTTCTGGAATAAACATTTCCCTTCAGTATATTACATTGCTACATAACTATAGAAGGTACATAGCTAGGTAGTTAATCTTAGCCTAACTTCTCTCATTCCCAGGTCCTTCAACTATCTCTAGTACATTTCCCTGCTGTTCAGAAAGCAGTTGACTGCTTTAAATAGTTTTTATTGTGGTTTTGTTTTGTTTTTTTAACATAAAATAATAGAAGCAAAGGAGTAGAAACGGAGAAGAAAGAAAAAACAAGAAAATATAGAGGCAGGGGAGAGAGGATGGGGTAGTGGGAGGAGGGTAAGGGATGGGAAGAGAATAAGGGAGTGATGGGATAGAGAGAAAAGAAAAGAGAAAAAGATAGTTATAACAGTTGTTCTTCCAGTCAGGTCCGCAGGGAAATTGTTCGCTTACGAAATTAATTCTTTCGTCACATTTCATGTCCAGAGGTCTTCATTCTTTCGAAATAGGAGGATTCTGATATTATTGGATCTTTGTTTCTTTCAGGTAGGCCCAAACCGGCTGCCAATTTATTCTATTTATTAGCTTATTACCCCTCAAAAATTAGCAAAATTCTACAAAAATTTAAGTAGTAAGTGCTGGAAGTGCAGAGCACAGACAGGAACTTACATGCATAGCTGGTGGATCAACAAATTCTGGAAGAGAATTCACTTGCATGCCCAAAAGATACTAGAGATTAATATTGAATTCAAACCAGAAGTCTTCCTACTAAGTTTAACTAATGGGAAAATGGAGACGAACAAGGACAAAATACTATACTATATATCCGCGGCGGCCAGGATGGTTCTGGCAAGGAACTGGAAAAAGGAGAATTTACCAGATCTTGCGGACTGGGCGATTAAGCTTAACGAGCTTATGGATCTGGATACATTAAAAAGTATAGTAAATAAGATTGGCAGGATGTTTTGAAGGCAACGCTGATGGAATCATTCTAGGAGTTGAGTGTGATCTCTGTAGACAGTCCACGTGTTGCAGCCATATAGCAGGGTTGGGAGGTATAGCACCTTTTCTTTATGTAAAATTATTGTCCGTCTGAACACTCTCTCTCTCTCTCTCTCTCTCTCTCTCTCTCTCTCTCTCTCTCTCTCTCTCTCTCTCTCTCTCTCTTCTTTTTTAGGCTTTGAAAACAAGAATAAGCAACATCCCTAACATTAAGAAGTTTTTAGAGCCTGGTAGTCCAAGAAAATCACCCCCTGATGAGAAAATGATTGCAGAAGCAATAAAAGCTTTCCAATGAGTTGTTTCAATGAATATTGTGGCTGGCCACTATTGTATGTTCAAGTAAAACTCAAACATTAAGTTGGGGCAGTGATTTCAAATCATTCCAAAGGTCTGGGTCAATCCACTCAATTACATTTAGAAGCTACATTAGTAACAGAACCACAAGACTGACTTTGTACCATTAGACAAACATGTAATAAATATCTTACAGTATTTGTGTTTTACTTAAGCATTTATTTGACTGGTGTGTAACATGGCTGATGCACCACAATCACGCTGATAGACTTGACCTTCTGATGAAAATGTACATGAATATGACTGGAAAAAGTCAGTGTGGTTCCTCAGTTTCTGTATTAGAGGGCAATCAAGTCATGCCTTATTTACCTGAGGTCCTTCCACACCATGCAGCTATAGTGCTCTAGTTCTAATAGTTATGATAACACCACATTAAATCCTGGGATTTGCAGTTTAGAGAGGGCAATTCAAAATTCCCATCCAGGGGACTCTAGCTGCCAAATAGCTTCCACAGTCCTGGCGCATATTAAAGCATCGGCACCCAAATACCACCAGAGCATATATTAACAGTCCAAGCTCAAGCCGATAGTCCCACAGAGCAAATCTCACCTAATGTAAATTTCTACAGACTATTGTAATGTCTACACCTGAAAAGCCTTTTCCGAAAGGCTTCTGCTGCCTTTTTGAACTCAGAACATCACAAGGATTTAATCTATATAAATAAAAATGTAATATTTGTTTGTAGGATTAACATAACTCAAAAACCACTGGATGAATTGACACCAAATTTGGACGCAATACACTTATCAGGCCATCGAGTGGCCATCACTCATAAAACACTGAAAAACACAGCAGAAGAGACTTAAAAAGCAAAAAAACAAACAAACAATACACTAAAATGAATGCGCAAAGCCACTCATATTCACAAACACACATATATACACAAATACACAAATATATATACACACACAAAACACATATACATAGACTGGGCCACAGCAATGCATGGCAGGAGGCAGCTAGTGCTAAATAAAAATAAGACAAATCTATGGATGCAATAATTTTTACCATAGGTGGAAATATCTCTGAAGTGATTGAAACTATCTGGGGCTTGGCCCCTGAAACATGCATCCTGTTTTATAGTTTGGATGGAAGGGAATTTCGATTTGGAAAACTGAATCCATGTTTGAAGTTGAAAGAAATCCACTTCTTTCATATGGCTTGGTAACTGAAATATTACCTCATCCACACAAGAGCTGCAAAAAAAAAGTCCCAGCTATTTCCCTGATGAATATAAGAAGTGCAAATAACAGCTCAATGATCTCTGATTATCTGTGCATACCTGTAAAGTGCCGTGGTACAACCAGATTCCCCAACGGATGTCTATTTAGGTATTTAAGAGTATGCATGGTTACTCACATATGACATAAATGTGAAAGGCACATTTAGGGAATATTCTGGTAACTTCACTAAACATGATTGCTGTTTAAATGGCAGGGTCTTCTTTTAGGAATAAAAATAAATTTAATTAAATATTCATTTGTTGTTATGCTGACTCAACAACATAAGTGGCATTCTCTGACTGAGACAATATATTGTTGACTCAGGCAATCGTAGGGGCAAGATAACAAAGATTTAATGTCTTCACTCATTTTTGTTGCTTTTTTGTCTATGACAAGGGCAGGCAATTTGGGAAACCCATGTGACGTTTTACTATTGATCCTCCAGATATGGTTGAACTGCAGCTCCCATCATTCATCATCACCAGTTTATACTGGACTAGGGCTGATGGGATTTGCATTCCAACAATATCCAGAGAGCCAGACGTTACTTGGCCCTGATCAATCTCTCCCTCTGGCATTACTTCACAAACGAAGATTCTTAGGAAGGACTCATCCCACGTTTAAAAAAAATAGTTTTTATTAAAATATACAAATTAAAACATTACAACAGTAGAACAAAAAGATGAGTAACAATACAGCGATTGTGGGTCAAAGATAAAACCCAAGATTGTTTGGTAGAGGTTAAGCCCAAGCTTTTTGCAAGAGCATTGATGACTAAAAAGGCCAATCTGAGATAGGCAAGTCTGGTTGCAGAAAGCACAGCAGAAAGTCTCCTTGGGTGATGTTGTTTCCAAGTTGCGGTTCTTTCTGCGTTGTCGTTTCTCTTCGAGACTTGTTCGGTGTGACTTCTCGAAAGAGGACGCAGCATTGTGGATAGTGCTTCTCCATGCCTCCCAATGTGAGGCCAGGGTGGACTACTATTGGTGATCAATCTGGCCGAGCCTGAGATGTTGTTTAAGGGGGTCCTTTAATCTCTTTTTTGGGGCGCCTTTCTTGCGCTGACCTGCGTTCACTATAGAGTAGTATCTTTGGAAGGCGGTGGCCCTCCATCCTAGAGACGTACCCTGCCTAGTGCAGCTGAGTTTTCAATAGCATGCCCTCAATGCTGGTGATCCCTGCTTGCTCAAGGACAGCAACATTCGTCACATAGTCAGTCCAGTGTACATTTAGGATTGAGCGAAGACAGTGCTGATGAAAGCATTCGAGGAGTCGTAGGTGTTGGCGATAGGTGACCCATGTTTCAGACCCATAAATGAGAACAGACAGTACAATAGCTCTGTACACACAGATTTTGGTGCTTTGCCTCAGGTGCTTGTTGCTCCAGACTTGCTCTGGAGCAATAGACTATCTAAAATTAGCCCATTCCCCTCCTACCAGCACTGTCCTCCCCACCTCTGCAAGTTGGGAAAGGATGAATGATCACAGATATTGACCATGAGACCAGAACTAGAGTTCAAATTAAATGACGAGTCTTAAGAAGTAAAAAACAAAAAAGTGTGTGTATGTGTGCCTATGCACACACTACCTCAAAGAGCCACTCTCCAATGCAGGGAGGGCAGCAATAATGGTGTGAGGGCTGGCATCCCCATGCTGATTAATGCTGATGTGATTACCAGAACACTGCAGACTTTCGCGTTTGTCAACTAGAACAGGGCTGTCCAACTGGCGGCCCTGGGGCCGGATCCGGCCCCCCAGCCTGTTGAGCACGGCCCCAGCTATGCCCCCAGCCGCCATTTTAAATTTTTAAAAAAATTCTAATTTTTTTTAAAAAATGGCGGCCGGGGGAAGGCGGGGCAGGGAGGAAGAAGAGAGCTAGCTCCTCCTCCCTGCACCACCCCTCCGTCCCTCTCTCCGCGCCGAAAGGAGGAGTAGGAAGAAGGCGGGGGAAGGGCGGGGCCGCGAAAGGAGGAGTAGGCGGCGCCAAGGGCAGCGCATCACGCCAGGCCTGTGATGCGCTGCCCTTGGCGCCGCCTACTGCTCTCCCTCCTCCCCCTCTTTCCCGGGCACCGTGCCTTTCCCGGGCGCCGTGGTGCTCGGGACAGCCATGGTGCCCGGGAAAGAGTAGGAGGAGGAGGGAGAATGACAGCTTTAGGAGAGGGTGGGGCCTGGGCTGGGGCGGGGCCTGGGGCGGGGCCTGGGCTGGGGTGGGGCCTGGGGCGGGGCCTGGGGGCAGGGCAGAGCAGCCCCCGAGGTCATCAGTGACCTCTATTCCGGCCCTGGACCCGGTAGAAGTTGGACAGCCCTGCAGCAGCAGATAGGAGTGGGAAGTTTGAAGATTTTGGTTTGTCTCCTTGTTTTGTGTGTTTTCTTTTCGTCTTGCTATTTTTGCAAAAAAAATAGCTGTTTAGTTTTGGTCATGTAGATTTACTTTTATATACTGTATCTAAAAAAATATCCTGGATATTTAATTTTTTTTAATTGAAAAAATAAGTTTCCCCCTACTCTCCAACATCTCCACTTACTATACAGCAGCCACTGTGATGCATAGGGTCCATCCCCCTTTGTATTAGGAAAATGTCCTTACAATCCCACCCCACTTCTTCACACAAGGGATCCTGAGAGGCAATTGAGAGAGGAGTCTTGCTTCTGCCTGGAACACTAGAGATCACTCATACTATGTAACAAAATTTGAAACATTTTTGGTTTCTGAGTTTAAAGGTATTATTTGCTGTTTAATTGTGCAGGACTTACTTTGAAATTAGTTGTTACACTCCAGAAACTTCATTTTGTAAGCCGGCGCGAGCCTTCGGGAGTCGGCGGCATAGAAACCCGAATAAATAAATAAATAAATAAATTTTTGTGACTGACACAAACTATGTAGAATTGGTTGAGACTTGATGAGATATTCTTGGAAAAACTGTATCAGAATGTGCTGCAGGATGTCCCGCAAAAACAAAGTTTTGACAGTTTAATAAACTTTTTTCCATGTTTTTATGATAGAACCAATTAGGAAATGGCATTTATAACAAAGGAACAAAAATCCCACCCTTACAATCCCGTCCCACTTCCTCACACAAGGGATCTCCGCCACGAGAGGGAATTGTGAGGGAGTCTTACTTCTTCTGCCTGGAACACCAGAGATTACTTACAGGAGTGGGTGGAAAAGTCAGCCAGTTGCTTAATGAAATGCCTGCTGCCTGGGAAGTCAGATTTTTTTTGGAGGGGGTGTTATGGGAGCCATTGCTTAACTCCCCAACTAGGTAGCAGTCATGAACTAACTTGACCCTGAGATTTAAGGTGTAAAATTCTCGTCTCTTTACATAATAATATAATTTTGATCCTATTTTAATTGACACAATAACATCCAAAGAAATGTTGTGGGTTGCAGCAAATGAGATGCATAGTACACTCTGTAGTGGAGAGGCGGTAGCAGGCATACTGGCACTTGATAACAGAAGCATTTCTAAGTTCTTCAATCAATTGCAATTATCCGCATTCTTTGGGATGGCAATAGTCTCCTCTCTGTCAAATGGCAAAATTCAAAGTTTGCTTTTTAGATGTTAAATAAGAAGAAGAATGGTGAAATCTGTGGGTGCAAAATCCATGGATAGGGTTGCTGACATGAGTACTATCATCTAGAAAGGGGTGAGAGGGAAGGCTTCCCATGGGCGGTGGCAAACAGAATTGCCCGTTTGTACTGTGGGTGAGAAGGCACGAGTACACAGCTGGCACGCACACCTCTGTTTTTGCAGAGGGGAGTGTCTCCTTCTGATAGGCTGCTCTCCCCTTGCCCTCAGGCTTTTCTAACTGAGTTGCACACATTCGGGGCCTTGGGCAGGAAAAGAACTTGCAGAGGTCTTCCTCTTCCATCTCCTCGAGCAGCAGGTGAGTAACCAAACAGACAAAATCCTCCAGCTTTTGTCAGCTCACGGTTGCCTTCCTTGGGAACTTAGGGCTCTGGCAGAAAGAAGCATCTCCAAATTGGAGCAAAGGCTTCTCTTGTTATTAACTTTTCCCCCTGATTTGGAGCTCTGAAAGGAAGAAGCATTTCCAAATTGGAAACCTAACACTTGATTTGCAGCCTCTGGCAGGGAATTTTACTCTTCTCCCAAGTTTCTCCCTCTTTGTTTTATGCTTTTCTTTGTCCCTTTTCTAAGGAGAAAGAAATCTGGGGTAATTAAGGGGGATGTGGTAAGTTGGTGACCCTCCTTGCTTTGGGGCTCACTCAACCTGTATTTGGTCTACTTTGCTTGCCAGATCTTGGTTGCAGCTGGGCCAACAGTTGCAGTTGGGTGACTGGACTTGCAAAGTATCCCAGTCTTTGAACTGATTGTCTTGATGTGAGCATTATTTATATACAGGGCGTTTCTTCCTGGACAGCTTTTAGCAGATAGTAGTAGCTATGGTGATTCTTTGAGGGCTAAGTAAATACTAGGCCTGGTTGATTAAAAAAAGTTCAAAACTCGTTCTAGATGTAGGGAGAGCTGGCACTTCAAATCTGATCGGCTTCTGATTTTTTTTGAAAAAATTCAAAATTTATTCGGAAAAATTCTGAAATTTTGGAATGGTTTTGTTAATGGTGGACACGCATGTTTAACCTAGTTTGGACACGGATGCCTTTCCTCCGCATGAGAACTGGGGCGCCTTTAGGGACCAATCTCCACCTTCTCTCCCCTTCTTTCTTTCTCCCAAGTCAACGCGGCAGAAAGAAACTCTAGAGCTTTCCATGGCAGGCCCAACTTTCCCCCCCCAAGCCCACTGCCTCTTCCCAGTTCTCTCCTTGCTTTTCCTTTGGAGCAAGTGGCTGATGAAGCCGAAGGCTTTTCGTCGTGGCATTGGCAGAAGGCTCGGGAGGCTTGGAGAAAGCCATCCTGGGTCCTGTTGGCTCCCCCGTTGACAGGAAAATGTTTTGTAGAGCGTAGGGAGCGAGTATGCAAGGGAGGGAAGAAGTCCGGGTGGGTCTGCTTCTACTCCTCCATGGCGGTTTGGCCCCATGTTGTCAAGGCATTCCTCCATGGCATTTAACCCAGTTTGGGGGCGCACTTCTGTTCCCCGCATGAGAACTGGGGGAAAAGCTGCATTTTGCACACCACTCATGGAATCTTTAATCTTGTTAAGAGATGATACATTTAAAATGTGTGTGAATGAAATATATCCAGGATGCCAAGTTATTATGGCGGGAGAGAATGAATGCTGAATTATATGCTCTTGGAGGGGAGGGGATACATTTTTGGGAAGGTGCACTGGTGTTGGTGAGACATAATGGAAACTTCCAACTGTTGAAGTGCTTTTGTAAACTGAAAAATATGAAGCAGAAGAATCCCTTTGGATTTGAAGCCAGGAAAGGGTCCCCTTGTCTTAAATGTGTAGGTTGGTGGTGGCTGGAAGGCTGCAGTAGTTTGGCCTTGGGCAGCTGGCACTTTAGTTGAGTGCTGGCATATTCTGATAGAAAAAAACAAAAGAAAGAAAGAGCATTCTTTTGAAAGAAAAAGCATTCAAAAAGGCTTTGAGAGAAGAGGTGGAAGGGAGGTTTCTAGAGTTGAAAGGCTGCAGGAAAAGGGGAATTATACAACGTCCGTGGGGGGAGGCAGTGGCAACTGGTCAAAGAGTATCCTGCCTTGGCACCATCCCAGGTCTCTTCAGGGACAAGAGCCAAGAAAGGCATTGCCCTACACCAGGAAAGCACTGCCACCTCTACAGTCACATTTAACTTGGGAACATTGCATTCATTGCCCTAATACACACCATCTTGTCTTTTTTGGAAAATCACCAGGGCATCTCATTATAAATATACCCCATTTTGTCTATTTTGAGGGCACAGGCATGGCTCTCTAGGAATCCCTAAGTCCTCCAGTGTGACTCTGTAGTCAACATCCTCTAGTCGTGCTGGAGGACATAGAAATTTCCAGAGAGAATGCTTTTCTAGGATTTTCTAGATACTCCAGTACAATGTTCTATTCATCTTCCAATGAAAATCAACAACAGTCATGCTAGAAGACCTTGGACCTCTTCACATGGGACAAATTTCAGTGGCAATGCCAGTTCCACAGCAGCTTTGCCACAGAACCCACTGTCTCCGAGGCAAACCAGAGAAGTACTTCCAGTGCGGCTCTGTGGCAAAACTGCAGTGGAACCGGAGTCACTGGTGAAAAAAGCCGGTGGTGGCAACACGGGAGGCTTCCTGTGGTTGCATTGCTCTCAATGGGGCAAACTGACTGGAAGATGCTCCCCCCCCCCATATGATAAGGTAGGAGGGAAGCCGGGATGATACGGGGCATGGGATGACAGGATCTCATGCCTCTGGACATGTACCGCCAGAATCGCCATGATCTGCAGCAATTCTGGCAGCAGGTCTGAGGAGGTTCCTAGAAATTCCTAGAAAGGAGTTCTCTCCTATAAAAAATTATAGCGACATTTTACTTTCATGGTGGTCCTGTGACTCCAGATGGGCAAATCTTCAGGATAAGGATTTTTACAGCCTTTGGAAACTGAACAGGATTGTACCATTTTAGACCACTGAGCTGAGATCAAGTTTCAGTCAACATGAGTGACGTGAAAAAAGAGTGGCCAAACTTTGGGATATACTCTGTCTTTCTTTGACGTGTGGCTAAACTGGATAACTGTATTTTTTCAATTCCAAGTCACATTTTTTCTATATAAACATATCTAAATTGGGTTGTGTTTTAGAATCACAGGTGCATCTTATGTATTTTTGTTGGTAGTGGTGATACTGAAATTAGGGTGCATCTCACGATCAATGGTATCTTATAATTGAAGAAATATGGTACTCTCAGTTTACCCTGCAGCACGATTGAGAAATCCCTGGATGTCATGAAGACAGACAGGAGCATCTTCATAGCAAGTGCATGTTACTCTGTCTATATGCAGACATTATTGTTAACATTATTTAGACGTGCATATGTACTGTATGCAATTTGAAATGGGAATGGTTTTCCAAATAATAACACTGCCTATCAGATCACCCTATATCAGATCAGGTGTTGAAAGCTGTCCCCTTTTTCAGTGTCCCATCCCGCATATGTTATTGTATTTTAAAGTGATCTTCTTTGTCCAAAAAGGGAAGGAAACATTTGGAAACATGGCTGGGAAACCTAAGCTTCATTACTTTAATGGAAGAGGTCGAATGGAAACCATCAGGTGGATGTTATCTGCTGCTGGAGTTGAGGTTTGTCCCCCCCCCCCCAAAGAATAAATCACATCGCTTTTCAGTATTCATTGGGGTTACTGGGTTTTATATACTTTGGGTTTGGAAGGGAACACTTTCATTTCATGCCCAAACTCACCCCTTTACTTGGAGGTTGAAAGTGTGTGTCACTCTCTCCATGTGTTTCCTCCCAAGCTTCAAAGACTTTTTAAAAAACAAGAAATACAGACATTGGGATGCATTTGACATTATAAAATATTTCACTTACCTTTTTATTTCTTTGTTTGCTAGTTTGAAGAACAATTTATCCAGTCAAAGGCAGATCTAGAAAAACTAAAGAAAGGTGTGTATGTTGTCTAAACCTTTAATGTGTCTTCTTTAGTGACTATATAGGATAAACAAATGCATTTGTGAAAAAAACCCTTTATGATATTAAGACAGGCATAAAGAATTATACCTAAATTACTCTACTGTCCCCATCATAGCTAATGGCAAAACCTGAAATCATGATAATGGAGCAGGAGGAGTTTGTGTGGATTCTCTGCACAGTGTCATGTAAAGAACAGACAGGTTCTCTTCTTGTATGTTTTCATGTAGGACTTGCTATCCATGTTCTGCATTATGTACCAAATATAGATATGTGATTTCATGTTGTTTGCCTCTAAATTTGACCCCATCATGGGATTTTTATTGGTTGTATTATTTGTTCAGAGGGACGTTGCCCCTGCTTTCCTCTGAGGTTGAAAGTATGCAGCTTTGCCCAAGGTCACCCAATGGGTTTTCATAGCTGAGTGTGGAATGGGGATTCAAATCCTAGGGCACTTTCAAACAGCACAAAATCATGGGTTTTGGTGAGGGGCAAAAAATCCTGGGACTTCAGGAGAGGTCCACATACAGACCTGTCGGTCCGGGGATTTCTGCCTCCATTGTCCAGGCTTGATGCATTGTTTCGAGATTTAGAGGCTCCCAAGATGGCTTCTGGCAAAATTGGCAGTTTTTAAAAAACCTGTGCCTCCACGGAGATCACCACATAAGTTCTGTTATTTGTTCTGGCCAGAAAAACAGGGCCCTCCACATATTTTATTTTCACTTCCACACAAACCTACCTCACTACCTCATTTCCATCTCTGCCTAGAAGCCGTAACTGGATGGCTGCGAGCCAGTAAGTTGAAGGTGAACCCGACGAAGACGGAGATCTTGTGGCTGGGCCGCCCGGAGGGGGTAGAGACCCAGTTGCCGGCGTTTGATGGTGTGGCACTTCGCCCACAGCCCCTGGTTAAGAGCCTTGGGGTCCAGCTAGACACCCAACTGTCGATGGAAGCGCAGATTGCCTGCGCTTGCAAGACAGCGTTCTACCATCTGCAGCAGGCGAAACGTCTGGCTCCTTACCTCTCCCGCTGTGACCTGGCCACGGTGATCCAAGCCACGGTCATCTCGAGGCTTGATTACTGTAATGCGCTGTACATTGGCCTACCCTTGTCGGCGATCCGGAAACTTAAGCTGGTGCAGAACGCAGCAGCGCGCCTGCTGTCGGGAGCCCCAAGATCTGCGCATGTGACCCCACTCCTGCGTGCACTGCACTGGCTTCCCATCGAATTCGGGTCTCCTTCAAGGTGTTAGTTCTAACTTTCAAGGCCTTATATGGTTTGGGGCCAGTGTACTTGAGGGAGCGTCTTACCCCCATACAAACCTAGAAGATCACTGCGCTCAGAGGGGCTTAATCTACTAGAGGTCCCTAGTATTAAGATCTGTAGGCTGTCGAGCACCCGGCAGAGAGCATTTACAGTGGCCGCTCCGACCCTCTGGAATTCTCTGCCGGAGGAGATACGAGCACTACGGGGTTTGTTGGCCTTCCGCAAGTCTGTGAAGACTTGGCTATATAGGCAGGCATTTGGTCCCAACTGATGCCTCCTTAGTTGCCAGCTGCCAACATACCGTCCTGCCATGTATTGCCTCTGCATATTATTGCTTGCCGGGATCATTTGTGGGGAGGGGGCTTTTGGGTATACGTCTTTTATCTGTTTATTGATGTTTTATTGATTTTATGCTGTAAACCGCTCTGGGCTCCAGAGAGAGCGGTCTACCAAATCGAATTTATAAATAAATAAATAAATAAATAAACTACTGCCCAAGTCAGCAGTACACAATCAAATAGAAACACACACTTTCAAGCCAGGAACAGAACTTTGCCATTATTGGTACTTTTTAGAGCCTGGTTGCCTGGCCATCTGTCCAAACAGATTTCTTTGTGTACTTGTGGCATCAAACAAAGGGTACTGTTCCTGGGTTATCTATGGCTGTTCCTGATTGCTCTTTTTGAAAAGAGGTACAGTATTGACTAGGGGGCCACAATTTTGTCCTGGTCAGAGAAAATGTGCCCTCCATACGTTTCATGAAGTTTCTGACACACAAACAAAATTTTACCTTCTCAAGTGTCACATTCTTTTTAGGAACTGACCAATCAGGAACAAACAACTAAAACTCGGAACAAACTCAGATTTTAAAAATCCCGCAATTTCTGATTGAAGGGACATATAGACATGCGAAGATCCGCATATTCGGCTCAAAACTGTGATATTCCCGCACCTGGAAATCTCGTGGTTTTTTGCCTTTTGTAGCAATTGCTTCCATGTTTACAGGGAACGGCATGTGGTCACCCTCCTGTTTGCTATGGAAGCTCCTATCTGGACGGGCCCCTAGTCTCCAGGGTTGTAATTCATCCCTCATAAATGTACACTATGCTGATTCTTATGCAGAAATAAGGGTGAATATTTTGGCTGTCCTGCATTGATTGTGTAGAAAATAAACTGATTTCTCCTCAATTTCCCCCCCTCAAGATGGAGTTCTGCTTTTCCAGCAAGTGCCCATGGTAGAAATTGATGGGATGAAGTTGGTGCAGAGCAGAGCCATTCTCAACTACATTGCAGGAAAATACAATCTCTGTGGGAAGGACCTCAAGCAGAGGGCACTGTGAGCAACATTTCTACATTTAGTTAATGGGAGAGACCCCAATAAAAATAGCAAAGCTTTAGTGGTGAGAAAAAAAAAGAAATTTCCAGAGAAGACATCTCCCTAACAAACTTGTCCTTCTTTCTCTCACTTCTCTGGCTCCAAACCCTTCCTCTCTCAAAATCTTCCTTCCTCCCTTGCCTTTCTCTATTTTTCAAAACTCCTTTCCTCTGACTTCAAACCCTTTCTTCCACCCCACACCTAACAGCAACAAACAACAGCAACAACAACGGTCCAACCCCCACCCCCTCTCCCTTCCCTGGCTGCCAATGAGCCTTCCAGCCAAGTGCTTGGGTTTATATACAGCAATGGCTGCCGGGTTCTACAAAGGGCCCCTCGGGGCTGAGTTTGGTCGGGGGGGCCCAAAAACCTTTTGTAATTAACCCCATTAATGTGGGATATAATGATTGCCAGGAAGGCAAGCAGCTCGGGGCTACCCCCCTGGCTACATGCCCTCCCAGCAGAGTTAGTTGCATTAAAAATGCTTCATTGTGGTTCCGACTCACTTCCACATCCCTGAAATCAATCACGCAAGGTGAGTTGAAACTATAGGGGACTAAAGCCTTGCGGAAACGTGGCAGAAGTCCCTTCGGAAGGCAAAAACATCTGATTTCCCCCCCCAAATTACACCACATCCGAGCGAACCTATCTAACCCTAGTGCTCTTCTGTTTGTTATTGAACTCTAGTCAGCTCTAGCGCTTGTTCTCAGTGTAAAGAGTTGAGTGTCACACCCAACAATACTTAGAGTGTCACGTGTTATTTACCTTTGTTTAAGCCACTACTTTAATCCAAACAAACAGGAATTTAATGCACCTTTCCCAATGTTTTGTGGAAATTATATGAAAAATTAATTATATGGAAAAAGTTTAAAATGCTCTTTATTTTAAGGAACACACTGTGAACAATATTAAACTGTAATTCTTTATAAGCATTTATGAGTAAACTGCACTAAAACCAGTTCCTCAGGGGTGCATCCACACTACAAAGTTATAGCAGGAAGATACCATTTTAAGGGTCATAGCTCCACCCTATGGAATGCTGGGATTTGTAGTTTTACAAGATTTAGTTTTACAAGATTACAAGGCACCATGGCAGTTAACATAATGTCAAACTTATAATTCTACAGTATGGATCCACTGCAGATCAAAATAACAAATAGAAGGATCTTATTCAAGAGTATTCTGCTTTTCAGTCTTACAAAGCTAATTTTGTGGCACAAATGATTAGGAAGGATCATGAAACATTCTTTTTAAAAAAACAGAATTGATATGTACAGCGAAAGTGCTTGGGACCTGGGGGAAATGATCATGATGCTGCCCTGGAAATACCCTGATCTGAAGGAGAGGGAGAAGGAAACAATCGCCGTCATTGAGAAAGCCACTGGCAGATATTTTCCAGTTTTTGAAAAGGTAGGAGGATACTGTGTTATGAGAAAAAAGCACAACAAATGTTAGTAATAGATAGTACAGTTATTTGGTATATCAGAGATCTGTAACAATGGAGAGGAATAAACAGGAGCTGAGGCCCTGCAAGAGAGGCTGTGTTGCATAATTTAGTAGGGAATTGAGCCAACCTGCAAAATTCACTACTGTATGAAAGGTCCCAAAACAAAATGGTAGCCCCATTTTCAGTGGCACTCATGGTGTTGCAATGCCCACTGCACAACGGAACCCATGGGGCTTTGGTGGCTTATCTTAGACAGTGGACTTGACGATTTTTAGCCTGAATCTACACACTCACATAATCCAGTTTCAGAACACAGATGGATTATCATTAAATTGGATTATATTGCAGTGTAGCCTCATATAATCCAGTTCAATGCAGTTAATCTGCATTCTGAAACTGGATGATATGGCAGTGTAAATCTAGCCCAAGAATTCAAGTGTTGCACTTTGGTGCAGTTCACCTTCATGTGATCATAAGAAAGTTTATCATGACACAAGTGTATAAAAGGAAAGTTCACAGAAATTGAAATAAGGAGAATGTTCAGGCCAATACATTGTTAAAGTGTTAGATGCTCCTGGCCTACACTACTACTGGTATTTGGAGTCCTCCAGTTATCTTGTATAGCAAACTGCCCATGGAAACAGCTGGACACTGTTGTCCAATGCAGAACATTGATATTCAGTTCAGGATCATGGAAGTGGAATTGTGCATGGGATGCCATTGTGCCTGCAGTTGGGCATTTTTGGAAAGTGTGTATCCACCTGTCCTTTTGGAAATTGGTGGTATGACTCTTTCTGTTATGTATTCTGTTTCACAATGTTGCCATTCAATACAGGAATAGCATAGTACAATCAGTAAATCTTAGAAATGGATGGCAACATTAAGGCCATCTAGTCCAACCTCCTGCCATTCAAGTTGTACGTATGTTCATAGTGTCCAAAACATAGCAGTAACTCTTCAAAAACATAAGTCAATCCAAATATGAATATTCTAATTTAATGATGCAGTATTCTCCAATGGGTGATCCTCAAAAATAGTCCAGCTGTATCATTTCAGTTTACTCTACTCTACTGTATATGCTTATATACAGTAGAGTCTCACTTATCCAACCTTTGTTCCTCCAATGTTCTGTATTATTCAACACAGTCCTCCTGCCTGGATCCACAGTTGTTTCAATACATTGTGATGTTTTGGTGCTAAATTAATAAATACAGTATTAAACGGCTTTTTCTGTCAATTTGTTGTAAAACAGGATGTTTTGGTTCTTAATTTGTAAAATCATAATGTAATTTGACATTTAATAGGCTTTTCCTTAACCCCTCCTTATTATCCAACGTTTTTGCTTATCCAATGTTCTGCTGGCCCATTTATGTTGGATAAGTGAGACTACTATACTATATAAGGCAGTGACTGTCAACATTTAGGGTGGCCAATGGTCTGGGATTGTGGGAGCTGCAGTCCAAAATACTTGGAGAATTAAAGGCTGGAGAACCAATGACCTGTGGTATTGAAAGCCTCCTATAACATTTCCTGTTCTGTAGGTCCTGAAAGATCATGGACAAGATTTTCTGGTGGGCAATCAGCTCAGCAGAGCAGATATCCAGTTGCTTGAGGCCATTTTAGCAACAGAAGAGCTGAAGGCTGATGTCCTCTCCAAGTTTCCGCTCTTAAAGGTAAACAACCAGTTTTTGGAAGGCATGGAGTGACAGTGCAATCACGCAGGTTAACGGGTCCCATGTGTTTTTAGACACTGGAAGATGGTGTGCAAATCCTGGCTGGGTGGATTCACAAAGCAGTGGAAAGGTTTCTGTTCAATGGAGGAGGGGTGGAGAAACTCTGGCTCTCCAAATGTCAGTTCCCTTAATACTTTAGATACTGTATGTTGGGCAAGGCGTATGAGACCCAAAGTCTAAAACAGTGATAAAAATGAGAAATTAATAAAGCAAATAATCAAATGGGACACAGAATATACAAGTCCCTTGCTAGAATCTATGAGCTCATTATATTGCTATGCAACTACAGAAAGTACATAGCAAGGTCATGAGACTTGGCCTGCAGCTGCTACAATCAACTGAGCACAGTTTCCCTGTTGTTTGAAAAGTAGTTGACTGCCATGCCCATCCCCAAACGTGTGTTTCCTCTCTTGTGCCAGGCAGAAACAGGGTGCCTGTTAGAGAACATGCGCGCGCACACACACACACACACCCCACCCTTGCAACGGAGATCACTTATGCTGCTCAGAAATTCATTGTTCACTGTGGCAGCTGAATAATAAAATGATGTTGGGGAGATGCCATGGTCCCTCAAATAGGGAGATATATAGGAATTCCATATACAGAGCAGTCATAGATGAGCAACTCTTGGTTACACATTAGACAGAATACTTCTTGCTTTAATCCAAGAGATTGGGAGTATTTATAGTCAGATAAAGACTTTCTGAAATACATTTTATTTATGTATGTACTTTTTTATTGTCAAGTTGTAATGCCGTTATACTGTTGAAATGACAAACATTATTATTCGTTATTATTTACAGTATTTCTATCCCGCCCTTCTCAACCCCAACCCCCCCTGGGGGAGGGGGCGGATAGACTCAGAGCAGCTAACAAAGGCAGCAAGTCGATGTCACAAACAATATAAACCATTAAAACATACATAATTAAAATAGTAACAGTTAAAGTTAAACACATAATCAACATTCACTTAAGTTAAAAACAGTATTCCGTCCACAGATCTAAATTAGTAAACAGTAAGCCAAATCTTCATCAATCAACTTGCCAGTCCAATTCCAGTCCAAGGTGCTGCATTATGCTATTGTGCCAAAGGCCTGGTCCAAATTTTGTCCTCCATGGACAAAATGTTTTCTTTGTGTAAAATTCACGTGTTTCTCTCTTTTAGGCTTTTAAAACAAGAATAAGCAACATCCCCAGCATTAAGAAATTTCTTCAGCCTGGAAGTCCAAGAAAATCACCTCCTGATGATAAAACAATTGCAGAAGCAATCAAAATTTTCCACTGAGTTGTTCTGCTGAAGACGGCAGCTAGTCTACTGCTTCTGCTTAGCCAATGGTTTGTTGACTGAAATAAAGGCTACTGACTGACTGACTGACTACTGCTTCTGATTTCAAACGATTCCAAAGGGGTGCAATCCTAAAATCTATGTAATTCCACATAACTGAGGCCCCTTCTACACTCTCCCTATATCCCAGGATACGATACCAGATTATCTTATTCCAGATTATCTGTCAGTGAAGACTCATATAATCCAGTTTAAAGCATATTGTCTGGAATCGGATATAGGGCAGTGTAGAAGAGGCCTGAGAAACTGTCACAATACTTTGTACTATTAGGCCAAATTGACACACAACATTGATTTCAACTCATTCAAAAGGGCTGCAATTATACATGGGCCTGGGGACATTCTTATAATTGCATTAGGAAACTAAATTAATAGCAGAACTGCAAAACCAACTAAGGAGAAACTACCATCATACTATGTACCATTAAATTAACATGAAATAAAATATTTTACACTATTAGTATTGTAGCTAGCTAAGCATTTGTTTGACTGGTATGAACTTGTTGCTGCTTTCAACAGCAGGACATACATTTAACTTTGGTGAGCATCATCATCATCATCGGCTATCATTCGTGGCTGTGTATGATTGTTTTCCAGGATTAGAGGGTCCATAAATGACTATGGAGACCTATTCTGGATCTGCATGGTCTTTCGCAGTGGAGACATACATTTCCAAAAGGAAGCAACCCCAACAAGGGTTTGCTTGATACGCTTTCTTCTCAGGACATTTCTCCCCTTCGCACTCTATTCATTTCATTTTGGAAAACATCATCATCATCAGCTATCACTTGTGGCTGAGTATGATTGTTTTCCAAGGATAGAGCATTGACTTTGGGTCCATAAGTGACCATGGTGACCTATTCTGGATCCGCATGGTCTTTCTCAATGGGGACATAGATTTCAAAACGGAAGCAGTCCCGACAAGGGTTTGTTTGACACGCTTTCCTCTTGGGACATTTCTCCCTTTTGCCCTCTATTCGTGCCTCTTCGAAATCCACAGCACTGTTGGTATGTTGGTCTCCAGTTACAACACGCTGGAGGATCAGGACTTCCTGTTCTTGGTGTTTATTCAATTTGCTAATTACAGTTACACACAGAAGTTGTTAAGAACAAAATCATCCCTGCCCTGCGGCCCAACATAAGCATGTGATAGACATGACAAGTAAAGGAAGATTTTTTTGATGTACATTTTCTCATGAGCATGAATCAGCACATTTGGGGTTTCTTTCCAGCAGTGTTTCTCAACCTTCCTAATGCTGCGACCCCTTGATGCAGTTTCTCATGTTGTGCTGACCCCCAACCATCAAATTATTTTAGTTGCTACTTCATAGCTGTAATTTTTCTACTGTTATGAATTGTAATGTAAATATCGGATATGTAGGATGTATTTTCATTCACTGGACCAAATTTGGCACAAATACCTGATAAAGCCCAAATTTGAATATTGGTGGGGTGGGGTGGGGGGTATTGATTTCATCATTTGGGAGTTGTAGTTGCTGGGATTTATAGTTCACTTACAATCAAAGAACATTCTGAACTTCACCAACAATGGAATTGAACCAAACTTGGCACACAGAACTCCCATGACCAACAGAAACTACTGGAAGGGTTTGGTGGGCATTGACCTTGAGTTTTGGAGTTGTAGCTCACCTATATCAAGAGAGCACTGTGGACTCAAACCATGATGGATCTGGACCAAACCTGGCACAAATACTCAATATGCCCAAATGTGAATACTGGTGGAGTTTGGGGAAAACAGACCTTGACATTTGGGAGTTGTCATTGCTAGGATTTATAGTTCACCTACAATCAAAAAGCATTCTGAACCCCACCAATGATAGAATTGGGCCAAACTTCCCACACAGAATACTGTGTTTTTGATGGTCTTTGGTGACCCCTCTGACACCCCCTGATGACCCCCCCTCCAGGGGGTCCCAACCTCCAGGTTGAGAAACGGTGCTTTACAGCAAGACACCTTTGTTATTTGACCCATGAACTTGCAGAGAATGAAATGTAGTTTTCTTGGAATTTATGTACTGGTGCTTGGTTAGTGTTCTATAATATTTACATTTATATTCACTAACCAGAAGAGAGTCCCTCAAGTCTGAAGCAGTGACTGTTGCCTTCTTTACTTCAACCTATGCACAAGAATCCCATAACCCCCAACACCAGTGCCATGAGTAGAACATTTAGTAGGTTATGACTTGTCGGTATCTGTAGTAGCCACTCCCCGTCTGTAGATAAAATCAACGAGGTTATTGCACAATATTATATTAGGGGTTGCGTGTAGGGAAAATAGGATTACTGTACACATAGCTGCACTGATTTCTCGTAAGATGAATTGCATCATGTGAGTAAGAGAAACATTCCACAACAGCTAGCAAACTGAAAAAGTCACTCAACAGGTCAGTTTTGCTACAGGAGAAAAGGCATTAGCACAGAAGGCTTATTGGAGGGGTCTCCTCCTGATGGGTGGTTCTTCCCTTTCCTGAAGTGTTTATAACTAGCCTTCACACAAGTTCTGTTTTGTGCAGGAGAAGAACGTGCAGATCTGTCACCAATTCCAACAGCAGGTTAGTGGTCAGGCATAGAAAATTCAGAACTCAACAGCTGTGAACTGTGTTTTAGGCTTGGTTAGGTTCGCTTCGTTAAAACCCAAAAGTCGTAAAAACCTACCAACTTTGGGCTTCTGAAGCAATTTTGAACCATGCAGGAAAAGAATGGGCTGATGTGGGGGAGAAGGACTTGGGAGTTTGTTCTACACCTTTAAGTCCTGCCTGCCTCCTGTGTATGTGTGTGTGTGTGTGGGGGGGGGGGGTTCTTGGCTGGGTTTGTCCAGAGAGGGGTTAGCTTTTTCTGGAGCTTAGAGAGTGTGACTCGGCCAAAGGTCTCCCCATGGGTTTCCCCATGGTCTCTCTCAGTATCCTAGGCTGCATGGACAATATATAAAGAATGTCTGTAGAGAATGAGATATCTAGAGAAAGAGGTTGCATCTACACTAGGCATGGGCAAACTTCTCTCCTTCTTCCTCCTCCCTTCTTTCTCTGCCTCCTTTCTCCTATTTTTCCAGCTCTTTCTCCCCTCCATTCTCTTCTCTCCTTCTTTCTCTCCCTCCTTTTTTCCTTCTCTTTCTCCCCATTCTTCCTCTCCTTTCTCCTCTTCTCTCCCTCTTTTCTCATCTTTTCCCTGTCTTTTTCCCTTTCATTCTCCTCTTCTCACCTTCCCTCTCTCCTTTCTTTCTCTATATTTCGCTCCATTCTCTTCTCCTTCATTCTCTCTTCCTTTCTCCCCTCCTCCTTTCTCTCAAGGAGATAAGACCAGCGACCAGTTAATAAAGCAGCATTGATGACGAAGGCCAGAATTGGACTCAACATATTAAGAAGATTAAAGATTTCATTTCAGAAAGAGGACATTATCTTTTGCTATTCATTAAATTGACAAGTGACAGAAACTTCAATAAATGGTACCAAGGAGAAGGGACAAATGAAAATAATGTGTTTCATAATAGGTAGCATCAGATGGGGAGAAAAAAAATTACCTTGAGGAAATGAACCTTTAAAAAGAATAAATATTGCTCCTATTAGTTATTACTTTATATATACTATATGCAATTTGAAATAAAATCTTTAAAGGAAATTTTTTAAATTAACTTTTAAAAAAATATCAGATTATTCCATAATAAAAGCAGCAATAAAGATATTGCAAACTATCCTACTCATTCTCTAATTTCCCACCTCCAATATATTGTCTTTTTCAAAGTTTTTTGTGTCAAAACAGGAAAGAAAACACTTGGAAACATGGCTGGGAAACCTAAGCTTCATTACTTCAATGCCAGGGGCCGAATGGAACCCATAAGGTGGTTGTTGACAGCAGCTGAGGTTGAGGTTTGTCTTCACTCTCTCTTTTTTTCAGATAGGACTGATCCTTAGATTCCACCCTTAACCAATTTAAAATTTTGATATGATTTTGATTTTGTGCAGTGTTAATAACTGATACCTATGTAGTGTGCATGTCAGATTACATGTTTATGCATGTTGTTTTTTCGTTAAGAGTTTGTAAAGGAGTAGAGGTGGTGGGTCAGTAGAAAAATGTATTGTGTCAAGCAGACAGCTGTCATGAAGCACCTAAAAAGAAATAGATGACTCCTACAGAAATCTGCAGTGATATTGTCAGCACTCCATTAAGATCTAATGAACATGCACAAGGTTGAAGGCAGGAACAGAAGTTGGTTTACTCGATAATGGTCAGAGCGATGTCTCTCCGCAGAATAGTAATACATCCGGTCATCTCCTGGGCAACATCTTTGTAAATGGCTGATTCTCTCACACCAGAAGCAATTTGAAGCATGGAACCAGAGCAGATAACAATTCCCAAATCCAGCATGTTTTCTAAATGCAAGCATGGGTATTATACAGAGAACTGCACACATTTGGAAACTTTAAAAACAGGGATGATGATGCAGTTCCAGGATCTGCAATCACTGGTTTAAAAGTACATTCATTTACAGTTTGTGCTTGTGTTTGGTGTTAATTAGGATCCACAATCCCACTGGTTCAAAATAACATTTATTCAAAATTCAAAATTACATATAGCCTGTCCTGGATGGGGTTACACTCCCCTTGAAGGCACAGGTTTGCAGTTTGGGAGTCCTCCTGGACTCATCGCTGAGCCTGGGAAATATATTATTCTATTAATTTGTTTTCCTTTGTTTTCAGAACGTATTTAAACACAAGAGAACGTTTGATTATGAGAACTTTTCAAGGGGGTTTCTTTTTTGCCTAAGATTGGAATTGTTCTCAAGTAATCTAGCACTTCTGCAAAGCAAACCCCAGCATCCGTCCCTTGGCACGGTACTGTTTTCTCAGCAGTGCCACAAATGAACATGAAAGAAAAAGCAAACTGGAGGATTTTCATTGTGATTCCTCCTGGGTTTCAGAGCTTTTAAAAAACTAGAAAACACTGACATTTTTATTTCTTTGTTTTCTAGTTTGAAGAACAATTTATTGTTGCAGTGGCAGGTCTAGAAAAGTTAAGAGAAGGTGAGTCTATGCTGTCTGAACATTTTATGTCTGCTTCAGGGATGATTTCGTGTGTGTGTGTGTGAGAGAGAGAGAGAGAGAGAGAGAGAGAGAGTGTGTGTGTGTGTGTGTGTGTGTGTGTGAGAGAGAGAGAGAGAGAGAGTCACAAGACAGAGGTACTACTGGTCAGTCAATAGGCTGAACAGAGTATAGGGTTACAGCCTGTGCTGGATGGGGTCTCACACCACCTGAAGATGCAGGTTCGCAGCTTGGGAGGGATTCTGGACTCATCACTGAGCCTGGGACCCCAGGTTTCAGTAGTGGCCAGGGGAGCTTTTGCATAATTAAAACTTGTGCACCCATTGCACCTGTACCTTGGGAAGTGAGACTTGGTCATGGTGGTCCATGCTCTTGTTACATTGAGAAAAGACTGCTGCAATGCACTCTATGTGGGGTTGCCTTTGAAGACTGTTCAGAAGCTTCAAGTGGTCAAATGAGCAGCAGCGAGATTTCTCACCAGAGTGTTGTACAGGGAGCACACAACCCCCCATTACGTCAGCTCCATTGGCTGCCGTTCTGCTACCAAGCACAATTCAAAGTGCTGGCTTTAGCCTATAAAGGCCTAAATGGTTCTGGCTCAGCTTACCTGTCCGAAAGTATCTCCCTCTATGAACCATCATGGTCCCACTGTGAGGACGAGAGACAGTGGAGCTCCATGGCACTGGAACGCTCTCCCCACTGAGATTAGATGAGCACCCTCCCAATTGGCCTTCGGAAAGAAAACAAAGACATGGTTGTGGGACCAAGCCTTTGGCCAGTAAAGTAATAATTAGGGAATATGTGCAATTGACAATTTGGAATGACTATGGTTTACAATTTTGGATCATGTGATTTTAATGTTTATAGTAGGATGTTTAAATGCTATATTTTAATGTTTTAATTTTGCTTGTGCCTTATGTTTAATGGTATTAATTGATTTTAACTCATAGTTATATTTTATTGTTTAGATATTGTAATTTTTTTTACATGTATGCCTTGCATTGAATTTTGCCATTATGATGTTGTAAACTGCTTTGAGTCCCCTCAGGGGTGAGAAAAGTGGTATATAAATAGTAAACAAACAAACAAATAAGACAGTTCCTCCAAATATAGATAGACTCATGACCAGACACTCAACTCTATCTTTTTCAGTTCAGTTTCTTGCTAGCTTAAATAACATACAATTGGGGGGGGGGGGTCGGACATAGGCTATGACAGCTATCTATGTGTATGTGCATGGAGACTTTACACAGTATAGAAAAATGCTTCATAGCATGATGAAAGATGTTGCCTAAATAACATGAGAAGAAAAGCAAACTGATCCCCCTCTCCCAATTTCCCCTCTTCCTCTTCAAGATGAACAGTTACTCTTCCAGCAAGTGCCCATGGTGGAAATAGATGGGATTAAGCTGGTGCAGACCCGAGCCATTCTCAACTACATCGCAGAAAAATACAATCTCTGTGGGAAGGACATCAAGCAAAGAGCAATGTATAGCAACATTTCACCAGTTGGTTACATTATGTTTACTTCTGTTTACTGTACAAGATAGGAGAAATATGTTTTGTCCTATGAACTGCTGGCAAGGTATGAGATTATATGGTTGCGCTATTTACAAGAACAAGGTTTCCATGATCCAAATAAAGTTCAACCTTCACACATGAGGCCTTCTCATACCAAGGCTTACCTCACACAGAAGTGTCTCTTATAGACTAAGGTCTACCACAGACTGGGAGGCCTTCTCTCACAGACTAAGGTCTACCTCAGACTGGGAGGCCTTTTATCACAGACTAAGGTCTACCTCAGACTGGGAGGCCTTCTCTCACAGACTAAGGTCTACCTCAGACTGGGAGGCCTTTTATCACAGACTAAGGTCTACCTCAGACTGGGAGACCTTCTCTCACAGACTAAGGTCTACGTCACTCTGGGGGTCCTTCTCTCACAGACTAAGGTCTACCTCACACTGGGAGGCCGTCTCTCACAGACTAAGGTCTACCTCACACTGGCATACCTTCTCTCACAGACTAAGGTCTACCTCACACTGGGAGGCCGTCTCTCACAGACTAAGGTCTACCTCACACTGGGAGGCCTTCTCTCACAGACTAAGGTCTACCTCACACTGGGAGGACTTCTCTCACAGACTAAAGTCTACCTCACACTGGGAGACCTTCTCTCACAGACTAAGGTCTACCTCACTCTGGGAGGCCTTCTCTCACAGACTAAGGTCTACCTCACACTGGGAGGCCTTCTCTCACAGACTAAGGTCTACCTCACACTGGGAGGCCTTCTCTCACAGACTAAGGTCTACTTCACACTGGGAGACCTTCTCTCACAGGCTAAAGTCTACCTCACACTGGGAGGCCTTCTCTCACTGACTAAGGTCTACTTCACACTGGGAGGCCTTCTCTCACAGACTATGGTCCACCTCACACTGGGAGACCTTCTCACAGACTGAAACCTTTCTCCCACTGAGGTTTACCTCAGACTGCTGGCTACTAAGCCACAGGCACCCTTGCTTATATAGAACTGCAGCTTTTGCTGAGTCATTTAACCCTTTTGGTGCTTTACTCCCTTTTTGTAATTAAAATACCGAGTTAATTTTTAATAGTTCTGACAAGAAGGACCCTTTTCAGTTGAATGTTAAGAATTTCAGTTTTACAGAGCAGAATGTGTGGTATCTCTGTTTAGTCAACATATTGGGAGCATTCTCTCTTTTTCTTTTTTATACAGAATCAATATGTATAGTGAAGGCATTTTGGAGATAGGTGAAATGATTGCGGACATGCCCTTTAAATATTTCGAAGCGGAGGAGAAGGAAAAGCAAATAAAAGTGATCCTTGATAAAGCCACTGGCAGATATTTCCCAGTCTTTGAAAAGGTATTATGAGAGAAGCTCAGCAATTGTCAATCATTGGTGCAACTATTTGGTATATTAAGAAACCAGTAACAATGGAGAGGAATAAATGGGAGCTGACATCCTTCAACAGAAGATACATTTCATATTATTAAAATTCAGTACTGAATTATGATGATGGCCATTGGGGCAACTTGCCCAATGGGACATTTGTGAGAAGCCCCAGTGTACAATGGGGGCTCTGTTGTGAAATGGCACTCATAGTGCTCTGATAGCCATTGTGCACAACAAGACCCATAGGGCTATGGGGGCTCCTTTTACACAGACATAGCTCTAACTCAGTTTACCTTCTGGAAATACAATTTTCAAGCAATGGTGCCATTCAACTTTACACGATCAATTTACAGTGATATAATTGCATAACAGGGCGCTATCCAGGAAAAGTTCTAGAATTGACTAACAGGGAAATGTTTAGAGAAATCCATTTTGAAATGCTTCTGTTGTCCAATGCAGAACATTAGCATTTAGATCAAGGTCAAGGAGGTGGAATTCTGCATGTGGTGTGATTGTGTGTGTAGTTGTGCAAAACAGTTTCATTTTCACACAGAGAATCACCCAAACCCCACTCCATTCTCCCAACCGGGGAATCACCATCCTGTTCTAACATCCCCTCTGTCTGGGCATCTCCAGAAGCACCCCCAAACCCCTAATCCTCATCCTCAACTGGCTGAGCTATGACAGTATCCTTTCCTACCCGCAAAACAAATAGTTGGTATCAATCCTTCTCTTCCTGCAGAGGATGCAGATAAATTGTTCTTGAATTTTTAATAGTGGATAACAGATGTTTTTATTTTAATTGATATTTAATTAATATCAATTTAATTAATATTAAATGGTGGTTTATGAATCCAACTTAGTTTTTCAGAATCAAAATTTGAAGGGAAGTAATTTTAAAACTGAAAAGAATTCCAGCAGAAAAAAAACCCAGCATTTGCTGCATGTTGTTGCTAAGAGATTCACGTAAACATCCAAAGCAGCCATAAGGTGGCATTCAGAATCTTTTACTGTTGCCAAATATTTCATGACTCCAACATTCAGTGAAGGCAACTGCATTTGGGGTCACTATCCACAGTTTAAGAAGTGTTACCCTAAATAATATTGTTTGTGGGTTAGTCACCAAATATTTGTCTCAGCTTAGTTGCCCTCCTTTGGGTGCATTTCAGATTGTCAATTAACTAACACATTGTTTTGTTATAAGTTGCCATTCATCTTTTATTGGAATGGAGGTGGGATATAAATGAAAAACGTTAAGCAAACACTGTCTGCAAATTTTTATGTAATGCATTCCCTTTAAAGCACAATATCACCCCAAAAAAGGCAGGGACTCTTCAAAACCCTGAGCCAAACCTAATAGGAACCCTCTACTGTAATGATGCAGCATTCTCCAAATGAGTGATTGTCAAAGTAGTCCAGCTGCATCTTCTCAATTTAGTATATTTGCTTAAAACAGTGGCTATCAATATTGGATTTTATAAACACTTCAGATTCAATTTCTAGAAGGTTCCGTTGACATGGTCAGTAGCAGGCATGTAGCCAGGGGGGGGGCTAAGGGGGCTTCAGCCCCCCTCGAAATTCTCAGGGTGGTCCGCGAGAAGGCCTTACTGGTACATTATTTAAACTGTTATGTTTATTCATATCATGATCTGATCACCATGCTCATTATATCTCACATTAATGGGGTTATTGGGATAACAATACAAAAGGTTTGCTAGGGTAGTCCCTCTTCCACCCAGTCTCAGCCCCCCCCCCCCCGAACCAAAATCCTGGCTACGGCCCTGGTCAGTAGTCAGGGATTCTGGCATCTAAAGCCCCAAACACTTGGAGAAGTAAAGGTTTTAGAAACATTGACCTGGAGTACTGGAAGTCTTTTTAAAAAGTTTGCTTTTCTAGATCCTCAAAGATCATGGAGAAGATTTTCTGGAGGGGAATCGACTCAGTAGAGCAGATGTCCATTTGCTGGAAGTCATTTTAGCAACGGAAGAGCTGAAGGCTGATGTTCTCTCCGAATTTTCTCTTTTAAAGGTAAGCAAGTTTTGTCAAGACATGGAATGACAGCAGAGCCAAGAAGAGTAGTGGATCCTACATGTTCTGAGATGCTGGATCATATTCGGCAGATCCTGTAGGGAAGGATTTGCAAAACAGTTGAAAGAATTAGAGTGCAATAGAGAAGGGGAAGGGAACCTCTGACCCTCTAGACCAGTGGCGCTCAACCTGTGGGTCTCCAGATGTTTTGGCCTTCAACTCCCAGAACTCCTAACAGCTGGTGCACTGGCTGGGATTTTGGGGATTTGCAGGCCAAAACACCTGGGCACCCACAGGGTGAGAACCACTAATCTCGACCAGTGCTTCTGAACCTGTGAGTTCCCAGATGTTTTGGCCTTCAACTCCCAGAAATCCTAACAGTGGTGAACTGTCTGGGATTTTTGGGAGTTGTAGGTCAAAACAAGTTGTAGGAGCCCCTTGTGGTGCAGCGGGCTAAACTACTGAGCTGCTGAACTTGCTGACCAAAAGGTCAGTGTTTCAAATCCAGGCAGCAGGGTGGGTTCCCTCTGTTCACCCCAGCTTTTGCCAACTTAGCAGTTTGAAAACATGCAAAGACTTAATGTCATGCAAGACTTAATGTCAAGGGGAAACTTTTACCTTTACTTTAGGCCAAAACACATGGGGACCTACAGATTGAGAACCACTGCTCTAGACCAGTGGTTCCCAACCTATGGGTCCCCAGATGTTTTGGTCTTCAACTCCCAGAAATCCTAACAGCAGATATACTGGCTAGCATTTCTAGGATGTGTAGGCCAAAACACCTGGGGACACCAAAGATTGAGAACCACTGCTGTAGACTTCCGTTCCCGTGATCCTTTTGATGTGCTGAACAAAGCTTATAGGGCCTGAAGTCCAAAGAAATACTAACATTGAAGAAATGAATAGAGGTAAACAATAAAATGGAACATGGCAGAAGCTACCAGAATCTGTAATGCACTACATTGTTATGTAACTATGTAAATTACATAACAATATAGTGAATTTGGCTTGACCCCTCACATAATCAGTTAACAGTTAATTGCTACTGTGATCAATGAGGGTCTGTTTGACTGCCATACCCTTTTTCTCTCGCATGTGTGATTTCTGTTGTGACAGGTAGAAAAGGTCCCTGTCTCAATCCCTCCTCGCAGTGGAGATCACTTGCATAAAGAGGGGTGACCCCATCTGCAAACTACTTCTTGATCAACAGGGAACATATCTATTTCCATTCATCACAGTAGCTACTGAATACTACATAGGGATTGGGATACTTTCATAGCTTGGGTCCAGGCCAGGCCCGGATTAGTGGATTGTGCCGCCCTAGGCCCCCCTATCTAAATGCCGCCCCCGGGGGTGGGGCCTCTTGTGGGGGCGGGGCTGGCACGAGGAGGCGGCGGGGAAAGCAACGTCAGTCACCCTAGGGGCGGGACTTCCCCCGGGAGTGGCGCCCGCCCGCGTGCGGGACAAGGGCGTCTGATGTGGCTTCTGCCGCCGCCGCTTCGCTCGCATGGGCGGGTGCCACTCCTCCCTTCAGTGAAGGGAGGAGGGGCACCGATGCGAGCGAGGCGGCAGCGGCGAGCCACCTCAGTCGCCCTAGGGGCGGGACTTCCCCCGGCTCCTTGTCCCTCACGCCGGCAGCGGCTCCGCCCCTCCTCCCTTCAGCGAAGCAGGGAGTGGTGCCCGCCCGCACGCGGGACAAGGAGCCGGGGTGAAGCCCTGCCCCTAGGGCGACTGATGCGGCTTTCCCCCGCCACCTCCTCGCTCGTGTTTGGGGCACGGGCGAGCCAGGAGACGGCGGGGGAAAGCCGCGTCAGTTGCCCTAGAGACGGGGCTTTGCCCTGGCTCCTTGTCCTGCGCGCGGGTGGGCGCCACTCCCTGCTTCACTGAAGGGAGGGGTGGAGCCGCTGCCGGCATGAGGGACAAGGAGCCGGGGGAAGTCCCGCCCCTAGGGCGTCTGATGTCGCTTTCCCCCGCTGCCTCCTCGCTTGCCCGTGCCCCAAACACGAGTGAGGAGGCGGCGGGGGAAAGCCGTGTCAGTCACCCTAGGGGCGGGGCTTTGCCCCGGCTCCTTGTCCTGCAGACGGGCAGGTGCCACTTCCTGCTTCGCTGAAGGGAGGAGGGGCGGAGCTGCTGTTGGCATGAGGGACAAGGAGCTGGGGGAAGTCCCGCCCCTAGGGCGTCTGACATGGCTTCCGCCGCTGCCGCCTCACTCGCACCGGCGCCCCCCTCCCTTCACTAAAGGGAGGAGTGGCGCCCACCCGAGCAAGCGAAACGGCAGTGGCGAAAGCCACGTCAGACGCCCTAGGGGCGGCGGGGCTTTCCCCCGGCTCCTTTTCCCTCGTGCGGGCGGGCGTCACTCCTTCCTTCATTCCTTCCTTCTGGCCCAAATCTGCCACCCCCCCAAAGCCGCCGCCCAAGGCCATGGCCTCGGGTGGCCTTATGGGTGATCCGGGCCTGGTCCAGGCTATTTGACCAATCACATTTCCTCTTATAAACCGGGCTGGGCACTGCGGTCATCGGAGGAGGCCCCGCTCTTGGTCCCATTCCCATCCCAAACACGGCTGGTGGGAATGAGAGACAGGGCCTTTTCTGTGGTCCCCCCCCTCTGGAATTTCCCCCTAAAGAAATAAAAGCTAGCCCCCTCTTTCTCTTCTTTAAAAAACAACTGAAGACCTACTTTCACTCACCGGCATATGGAGAGGAGGAGGATTAGATGGTTGAGAGATGACTGCCGGGCCTCTGGTTGAAAACTATTTGTATCCGGGCTTTCCTGGTCCACACCAGGCCAATGACCTCATTTGACTACATAAACAACCCATACCGTTTCGTGAACCCTGCTGGCTGTTGTACACTAATGTGAATGTTTCGTTTAGATGTATATTATTACAGACTTTTGTCTGACTATGTGTTGTTTAATTTATTGATGTTAGGCTTTACTCTGATGTTAGGTTTTAATGTTACTTTATATGTGGAGTTTTTCTAGGATGTTATGTTATTATCGTGTATTTTATGTAGGCATTGAATGCTTGTCATTGTTATGTTGGAATCTGCCCTGAGTCCCCTCGGGGAGAAAGGGCGGAATACAATGCATTTATTTATTTATTTATTCAATGTGTACACCGCCACTCCCAGAGGCTCGGGGTGGTTTACGAATTTTCAGTTGTTGTTATTATTTCATAGTCCTTAACAAGGAGATATGTAGGAAATGTGAGTACTAAGAAGTCACATATGCAATGCATACATCTTGATTATACATACACCCATAACTACCGAATGGGATTGTGGCCTGGTTCAGAATATATGTATGTATGTGTGTGTATTAGGATTGGATAGGTTCGCTCGGATGTGGTGTAATTTGGAAAATAATCAGATGTTTTTGCCTTCCAAAGGGACTTTTGCCACATTTCTGCAAAGCTGTAGTCCCCTATAGTTTCGAATCGCCTTGCGCGATTGATTTCAGGGATGCGGAAGTGAGTCAGAACTACGATGAAGCATTTTTAAGGCAACTAAGCCTGCTGGGAGGCAAAGTTTAAGTTGCTTGCCTTCCAGCCAATCAAGGGTTATGTTTTGGGGAAGGGAGGGGTTTGCAGCATTCAGCAGCCATTGCTATATATAAACCTAAGCACATAGCTGGAAGGCTCATTGCAGCCAGGGAAGGGAGACGGGAAGTTGGACCGTTGTTGCTTCTGCTGCTTTTTGCTGTTGGGTGTGGGGTGGAAGAAAGGGTTTGGAACTAGAAGAAAGTAGATTTGGGGAACAGAGAAAGGCAAGGGCGAAGGAAAGATTTGGAGCCAGAGAAGAGAGAGAGAGAAAAGGAAAAGTTTGTTTGGGAGATGGGGAGAGGGTGACATTAATAAAGTCATTTCTGCAAACTTCTTTTTTGCTCACCACAAAAGCTTTGCTATTTTTATTGGGGTCTCTCCTTTTTTTCCTGGGGTGTGTTTTGGGGACTTGACGCTACATTTCCCAACCTTGCTGGGCCTCATCTGCACAAATGGTGACTTCCAACAGTATGAATGTGTCTAAAAGTTGGGGGGAGTGATCCCCTATAACTTTTTGTCATTTCCTTAAAAAATTAATATATTATTTCTAAAATTGATTTTAAAATTCTTAAAAATCAGTGGATTGTCTGAACATGTTGAAATTTGGTATGCTAACAGAAGAGGATGTGTTGTAGGAGTATATCAAGTTTCATCAAGACTGGTGTAAAAATGAGGGAGAGAGAAGGCCCATGATTTTCCCCAGTGCCAGTGCTGTTTTCCGCATATTGCGTAATTGCGTCCACCATTTAAAAAGCGATTTGTAAATTTCAGAAGCCTTGAAAAGTTCAAACCTTTTTCAGAAAAATTCGGAAGTGACTTTTGAATCAAACCACCAGTTCCCCCTACATCCGAAACAAGTTTTGAACTTTTTAAAAATCAACCAAGCCCAGTGTTTATGTGTACACACACACAGACACACATATATATGAAGTGAAACTTGCTTGCTTTACTAAAAATGTGTGATAAGGATTTCCCAAAATAAATTTTATTTATACATCTACTTTGTTCTTGTCAAGGGTTGATACTAGTTCTGTTTTTTATATCCTAAATTCATAGCAGATTCAATTTTAATCAAAAAGTTGCAATGTGGTTAAAATGATGAATATTTGAAGAAAATGTATTTTCTTTACGTCAAATTGCAGTATTCCTTAATGTTTTCCCTCTTCTCTTTTCTTTAGGCTTTTAAAGCAAGAATAAGCAGCATCCCTACCATTAAAGAATTTCTTCAGCCTGGTAGTCAAAGAAAACCACCCCCTGATGAGAAGACTATAGCAGAAGGAATGAAAATGATGAATGAGTTGAGGCAGAAGGAGGCAGCTGGTCCATGATTGCAGCTTCAAGCAAAATGCAAAAATTGAGATGGGGTAGTGATTTCAACTCATTCCAAAAAGTTGCAGTCTTGTACATGGGTACAAGGTCTAGATAAAGAGAATTCATTACATTAGGAAGTTACGTTAATAAGAAAAAGACAAACTAAAGACAGGGCATCACAATACAGTGTATTATTGAGTGAGAATGGAATAAAGCATTCTACAGCATTTACGTTTATTTATTTATTTATTTATTTATTTATTTTCATGTCAGGAGCGACTTGAGAAACTGCAAGTCGCTTCTGGTGTGAGAGAATTTGCCCTCTGCAAGGACATTGCCCAGGGGACACCCGGATGTTCTGATGTTTAACCATCCTTGTGCTAGGCTTCTTTCATGTCCCCACATGGGGAGCTGGAGCTGACAGAGGGAGCTCATCCACACTCTCCCTGGATTCGAAACTGCGACCTGTTGCTGGCACAAGGGTTTAACCCACTGCACCACCGGGGGCTCCCGTAATTCTGAACTCCTCCAATGACAGAATTTAACCAATCTTGGCACACATAACTTCCATGACCAACAGAAAATACTGGAAGGGTTTGGTGGACATTGACCTTGAGTTTGAGAGTTGTCATTCACCTACATTCAGAGAGCACTATGGACTCAAACAATGATAAATCTGGACCAAACTTGGCACGAATACTCAATATGCCCAAATGTGAATATTGGTGGAGTTTGGGGAAAATAGACCTTGACATTTGGGAGTTGTTGCTGCTAGGATTTATAGTCCACCTACAATCAAAGAGCATTCTGAAACCCACCAACGATAGAATTGGGCCAAACTTCCCACACAGAACCCCCATGACCAACAGAAAATATTGTGTTTTTTATGATGGTCTTTGGCAACACCCCTGCCACCCCCCCATCACCCCCCCCCCCGGATCCTGACTCTCAGGTTGAGAAACACGCCTCAAACTGATCCTAAGACTTTCCATCCAAATGTACTCATAGAATGGATGGATTACCAATCAAACCACTGATCTAGACTGTTACTGCATGATGCCAGCTAGGTATTATGTCCAGTGGTGGAGACAAGTGATGCAATTAAAAAAGAAAAAAGACTATGATATTCCAAAAGATAGGATATTATGTGAGAATACTGTCTGAATATTCAGGTATTCTGACCCCAGATCTCTTTTGCTCGAGATGTCCTATACTGGGCCTAGAAGCTTATAAGTGCAAAACAGGAAGAAGGAATATTTGATCCTCCAAATTATCACAGCTCATTATCCACTGCATTTTAGTAGGGCTCATGGTTATCACAATCCAACAAAATCTGCTGCACATTTCTCCTGTCTGACATGCCATGTCATACCACATGCCGATCTATGTTTCCTGTATAAAATTCAAAACCTATGAAGTCACTTCGATCATATGAAACGGTTATGGGTTTACACTGCTGTCATTGCTTCTGACCAGGTCCACATGTACATTGGCCACTTAGAAAAGGCCCCAGATCAGCTCCATGGCAGCCAAATGCCACACAGAGATATGGGGTAATGCTGGGTAATGTGAGGCAAGGCCACCTTAACATATCCTTGCTGCACGTTAACGAAATTTGGAGGTAATCTCAATTCTGACCCAGAATTCAGACCTTCCCCATGACTTTGGGTCCATTTGGACACTTGCGCTAGTTCCCAGCCAGCCCAAGGATGTGGGATAGCATTTACTGTCCTCTCCCAGGGTTTTGTCAGGGTTTTGCCCTCCCTTCTGCTCGAGATCCCCGTGTACAACTGGGGGCCACTGTGTGATACAGAATGCTGGACTAGATGGGCTGAGGTCCGATTCAGCATGGCTCTTCTTATGTTCTTATGTTCTTATGTTCTCCCACCCTCTGACATTGCAGCAGTGCCTGGGTCCTATTTGTAACCAGTCACTTGCAGCAACATTGGCTGGCATGACAGGGTTATTGGAGAAGGGAGGAGAGACAGGAGGCGGCAATCCTGCCCCCCTTCTCATTGCCCTATTGCCTCATTGCCCCATAATGCCATCCAAATTTACTACGGGCAATACTGATAGGTAAGACCAGTGTTGAGGTTAGAGGCCACTGCCACACAAATGGTGGGGCATCCTCCCCCCCCCCCATGGTCGCTAAGGGGTAGCTTCTAAGGGTGCTTCCACGTGGCCCTTTATCCCAGGATATCAATGCAGAAAATCCCACATTATCTGAGTGTGGACTCAGATAACCCAGTTCAAAGCAGATATTGTGAGATTTTCTTCCTTGATATTCTGGGATAAAGGGCCACGTGGAAGGGCCCTAATTCATTCTGGAGCAATCCAGCATATGCCATGTTGGAACAGCCCCGGGTTTTTTTTGAGAACTCCTCAAGTGATCCTTCTACCTGTGCCGAGATACTGTTGTAACAACAGGATGTTTGTGCCCTACACCACGGGAGAAATTATACTATTTAGTTGATATTGCACCACTTGACATGAGTCAGGAAATAGCAGTCAGTAATGAAAGGACCAAGGCTGTGACATCTCTAGCCCATCCCCTGTTCGGATACCTGCCAGCACACCAATGGTTTAGCTTTCCAAGAATTACAGAGATACTCACAGGAACACCTCAACAAGCAAGAGTCCAAGAATGGCAGGCTAAAATCTGGAACCTCAAGCCATGGCTGATACCAAATGAGAGACTCCCCTTTGGGCACACAGAAGACTGGGTGACTTGGAAGGTGTTGAACTGACTGCACTCTGGCACCACAAGATGCAGAGCCAACCTTAAGAAATGGGGCCACAAAGGAGTCCACGACATGTGAGTGTGGAGAAGAACAAACCACAGACCACCTATTACAATGCAGCCTGAGCCCTGCCACATGCACAATAGAGGACCTCCTTATAGCAACTCCAGAGGCACTCCAAGTGGTCAGCTACCAGTCAAGGAACATTTAGTAAGCTTTGCTTGTGTTTTTAAATTCATTACAACTGTACCCTCAGTTCACGTCTGATATTGATAGGTCTGTCTACCTGCCTCCTGCGACCGGACCCAATGCGGGGACCCTAAATTGGGGTCCCTAACAATATGATAAATAAAATGTCTAATTGTTAACTCTTTTGCCAAATTAGACTATTAAACTGCAACCATGGCTTTGTTCATTGAGGGAAAGAGAAGGGAGGAGGAAAGATCAGCGCGCGAGAAAGCTAGTTCCCTGGCAACAAGAACAAAAAGGGCATTCAAGTCAAGGTTAACTTCAGATATGAAAATAACGAGCTGGGAGAAATTAGACAACTCCAACCCAAGATAAAGATAACGGCCAGATGCCTCTAGTTGCAAGCTGGGAAAACAATAGCTTTTCTGAAAATTTTCTTGAGCATGCTGATATCCCTTCTACACTGCCATATAAAACCCAGATTACCTGCTTTGAACTGGATTATGTAGCAGTGTAGACTCATATAATCCAGTTCAAAGCAGATTCGCTAATTTGGATTATATGGCCTCAGGGCCTTTCCAAACATTCATATAACCCAGAATATCAAGGCAGATAATCCAAAATATCTGCTTTGAACTGGGTTATATGAGTCCACTCATATAATCCTGTTCAAAGCAGATAATCTGGATTTTATACAACTGTGCCAAAGGGGCCTTAGTTTGTCTGGAAGGGGATGGATAAGAAAAAGCGGGGATGAAGCCGAAGGTTGGGGTGAAGAAATGTGAGTGTGTTGTGTGGATTTCAAAACCTTTCTTTATAAAACCCTGAAATTTTCTTTCTCTGATGTGGTATTTCCTGGCTGTCTTACATTGCACAAGCATTGGCCACCTGTTAGTTACTTTCTGCAGAAAATAAACTATAGCGAGGTAAAATTGTAACCCTTATATATCATGGTAAAATCAAAATTTGCTTTTGAGATATTTAAGAAATATTTTAGAGACAGAATCTGTGGATACAAAGTTCATGGATATGGAGGGAAACTGTAAAAAAAAACCATGAATGTGGTACTCCCATAATAATGGCAAACTGAAAAGGCCACTAATTGTAGTTGAAAACACATTAACCACCGATCTGGCACACTCATGTGTTTACTAGAGAGGGAAATGGCACCTCCTACTGGGTGGATCTCTCCTTTTCCTGAGGTTTATATAACAGTTGCACACAGGCTGAATCTTTTTACCCAAGAAAAGCCTTTTAAGCTCCTTCCCCAGTTCCAGCACCAGGTTAGTAGCCAGGCTGAGAAAATCCCCCTCAACCCCCTTCCACACAGCCCTATATCCCAGAATAAACAAGGCAGAAAATCCCACAATATCTGCTTTGAACTGGGTTGTCAAAGTCCACAGATAATGTGGGTTTTGTCTTGATCTTCTGGGATATAGGGCTGTGTGGAAGGGCCCCCAGTTCAAAGCAGACAATGTGGGATTTTCTGCCTTGATATTCTGGGATATAGGGCACCCTAGGAGTGCTCGGAGGAATAACAATCTTGATTGGGGTTTGCTTTGTATTTATTTGGAGAGCATTGTTTGTTTGGTTTGGTTTTAGTTGCAGCCCCATGGTGTTCCCAGATGAGGTTTTGATAGTGCAGTTCTAACACCAGTTTTGCACCATCTGGCCAGGGAACTTTGCCACCCTCCCCAGTTTTCCAGTTCTTCCCTTATTTCCCTCTGTCTGTGGGGGGTTAAGGGGGAGCAAGTGGAGCTGAGACCCGCCTTGCTTTGGGGCTACTAAGTCTAAACTTTGTGCCTAACAGTGGCTTCAACAGAGTGGCTAGACCTGCAAACTAGTCTTGTTTTGTCCTGTGTGCATTGCTTGTAAATCGGATGTCCTGCCCAATGTAGACACCTTTTAACAGTTCATAGTAGCAATGGCAATTATTGGAAGGCTAAGTCGTTCATTTACATCGAAGAAGTATAAATATTCTAATCATTATCTTCAAGTCTCATCTTCAATTATCCTTTTATTTAAGCCAGGGATGGCCACACTTTTTCAGCATGCGAGCTACTTAAACTAAAACCAAGTCAAAAAGATCTACCAAGAGAGAACAGGGCGGAGCTGGGGAAGGGGGCGGGGCTTGGCTCCGCCCCCTCCTCCCTCTGGCTTCAGCATTTCCACTGCTTCTCCTGGGTAGAAGAGGGTAATGCCAAGCCAGTGGTGGCATAGACAGGGGCGGCCCGACCTAATTTGGGGGTACGCGCGAAGAAATTTTGTCGTTCCCCCACCGCGTCACTCACCGCCGCCACGCCCACACCACCGCCGCTGCCACACCGCCGCCGCCACACCGCCGCCGGCCCCATCGGGTGCACCTTTCTGCCGGCGCGCATGATAAGAGAAGCACCTACAGGCGCTATAGCACCTGTAGATGTTTCTGCGCACGCGCGAGCTGGCCTGCTTCTCTGGCCTTTTCGCTCCCAGCGCGCCTGCCGCTTTGGAGCCAGCGCATGCATGCAGTGCAGGTTTTGCGCATGCGCGCTGGCTCCAAAGCAGCAGGGCGCTTGGGAGCAGTGCGCGTGCTCGTACATTGCGCGTCGCGCATCAAAAAACGTCTACAGGCGCTTAACGCCTGTAGGTGCTCTGCGCGCGCCAGGGATGGCGGTGCAGGGCAGTCAAAGGTACCAAGGTGGCGGTGGGGCTGGGAGTCGGGGCGGCGGCGCCCCTCCCAGCCGTTGGTGCCCCTACCAGCCGATGGCGCTCTACGCGACCGCGTAGGTCGCGGAATCGCTGGGGCCGCCCCTGGGCATAGATAGCCACCACTGGCTTGGCATTACCCCTTCTACCCTGGAGAAGCTGTGGAAATGCTGAAGCTGGCGGAGGGGGCGGAGCTTGGTGGGGCTTAGCTCCTCCCCCTTTTCCTCTGGCTTTAGCATTTCCACAGCTTCTCCAGGGTACAGAAAGGTTATGCCAAGCCAGTGGTGGCTATCTATGCCACCACTGGCTTGGCATTATCCTCTTCTACCCAGGAGAAGCAGTGGAAAGGGGGAAGCTGGCGGAGGGGCGGGGCTTGGCGCAAAATGGCTCCGCCCCCTCAGAAGCATCCCATCCAGCTGGGATTGACCTCCCTGGGTCCCAAGATCGACCAGTCGATCGCGATCGACTTTCTGAGCACCCCTGATTTAAGCCATTCTAGTTGCCAAGTTTGGGCAGCAATGCATTTCTTCTTTTTTTATCAAAGCCTTGTGAAACTCATTTTCAGATGCTACTATTGGAATCTTGTGAAGGGATGGCTACATTTGGGGGTGGGAGGGAATTGCAAATACATATGTAGCTGGAATTGTAAGTTGTTAAGGTTGTATGCACTGTAGGAGGAAATAATGCAGAAATATAAACTGGTTTGTAGTTCCCTCTCTTCAGACATGCTGTCATTGCTGGGAAGGAATTGATACGTTTAGCTCTTAAAATACTTTTGTAATTCCGAAAAACCAGACGTGTAAGAATTCCCTGCTATAAACCCAATTTCTCTAGTTTCCAACAGACCTCACAACCTCGGAGGATGTCCGCCATAGATGCAGGTGAAACGTCAGGAGAGAATGCTTCTGGAACATGGCCATACAGCCTGGAAAACTCACAACAGCCAAGGGATTCAGGCTAACTTGTTTTGTGTTGCAAAAAGAAGTTATTTGTTAAGAAAAAGAAAAGTGTATTAAAAACCTTGGGCAGAAAGGGTTGAAGGGGGCTTTCCGAAGCCAAAGGACTGCAGCGAAAGAGAGCTTATACATAAATGTGCAAAGGAGAGGCAACTTGGCCAAGGGTGTCATTCCTAGGCACTGTCTCCAATCTCAGCAGGGACGGGAGGCCAAGATAAACATTGCTTTTTGCAAAGCAGGGGTTGCTGCTGCTGCTTTTTTATGCTTGAGAAAATTGCATTCATCACTCTAGATCCAGGATGTCAAATGCATTTTCATCGAGGGCCACATCAGCCTTATGCTTGCCCTCAAAGGGCTGTTAAATCAGTGGATACAGTGGGCCAGCTTTTTTTTTAATTACTTAGTGTTCAGTGCTCTTTAGTTTTATCCAGTTTGGTCCCCGGATGTTATTGAACAAGAACTCCCATCGCTTTTGATTTTCCACCATGCAATAATGGGATTGCAGCCCAACAGCACTTGTGGCTCAGGTTGGGGAAAGGTTGAAGGACATTTTGAAGTCAGGCCTCATATCCACAAGCATTGTATCTAAATTCAAACCCCTTTATCCTGACTAAAGAGAACAAACTGCAGCCTACCAGGTGCTACAGTATTCCACCTCCCATCTAGTCATGATGCCCAATGATAAGGAATACAGGAGTTGTTGTCCAGCTTCTGGAAGGCCACATAAAATAATAAGGCAGGCTAAATTCAGCTTTGAGTTTGACACTTGTGTTCCAGATAGATCTCACCTTGTCAGTTTTTTGAGGTGTAAGTATGGCTAGTATTTGGAAGGTCTCCAGGCATCTCACTTTAAATATAACCCATCTTTGTCTATTTTTGGAGGCTGGGCATTGCTAATACAGTTGTCCTTGCACATATGCAGTTTTGACATTTACACCTTTGATTATTCACATACAGTATTTGTTTAAAATTTTCTCTATGGCAGTGCTTCTCAACCTGTGGGTCCCCAGGTGTTTTGGCCTACAACACCCAGAAATCCCAGCCAGTTTACCAGCTGTTAGGATTTCTGGGAGTTGAAGGCCAAAACATCTGGGGACCCACAGGTTGAGAACCACTGCTCTATGGGGATCCTTAGGACTTCTAGTGTTGCTCTATGGTTGTTTTCCCCTGGTCATGGTGGAGGACCTTGAGCTTTCCAAAGATAATACTTTTCTAGAAATTTCTAGATCCTCCAGCCCAATTCTGTGTACAGCTTCCACTTAAAGTTAATCATAGAGTCATGCTGGAATTCCTAGAAATTCCTTGAGAGATGTTCTCAAATTTTGTACCAATTTCTTTGTTTGCAGTTTTTAACTTTTATGGTTTTTTTCTTTCCGTGTCAGGAGCAACTTGAGAAACTACAAGTCACTTCTGGTGTGAGAGAATTGGCCGTCTGCAAGGATGTTGCCCAGGGGACGCCTGGATGTTTTTGATGTGTTACCATCCTTGTGGGAGGCTTCTCTCATGTCCCCGCATGGGGAGCTGGAGCTGACAGAGGGAGCTCATCCATGCTCTCCTCAGATTCAAACCTATGACCTGCTGGTCTTCAGTCCTGTTGGCACAAGGGTCTAACCCATTGCATCACGAGGGGCTCCTACTTTTATGGTGATCTTGTGTTAATGTTTAGGGCTGGCTGTATTTGGGGAGATCAGCAGAACGTATCAGGTAACCCATTTCTCTTGCTTTGGGCCTGAAATTGGATTGAGAACCTATATTAACACCTGGTCTTTGGCACAATATCTTCTAAAATCAGAAGACATCCAGGTGATAAGGCTTGTCATGAAGTTACTTCCTCAACCATAACAGAACTCACAGAAACAAAAGCAAAGATACTGGAGGCTGTTCTGCTCTTTCTCCACACCGCGGGGTATGGTGTTAATTTTTAAAATCTTCATTTTGTCAAAACAGGAAAGAAAATACTTGGAAACATGGCTGGGAAACCTAAGCTTCATTACATGAATACAAGAGGCCGCATGGAAACCGTAAGATGGATGTTGGCTGCAGCTGGAGTTGAGGTTTGGGTTCAGTTTTTCCTCTAAATAGATCATATTGCTTTAATAATTCATTTGAGCTGCCAATTTACATACAGCAGAGTCTCGCTTATCCAATATAAACGGGCCAGCAGAACGTTGGATAAGTGAAAATGTTGGATAATAAGGAGGGATTAAAAACCTATTAAATGTCAAATTATGTTATGATTTTACAAATTAAGCACCAAAACATCATGTTTTACAACAAATTGACAAAAAAGCAGTTCAATACACAGTAACGTTATGTAGTAATTCCTGTATTTATAAATTTAACATCCAAACATCACAATATATTGAAACAGCTCCGGATCCAGGTGAGAGGTAGACTGAGTTGGATAATACAGAATGTTGAATGAGAGAAGGTTGGATAAGCGAGACTCTGCTGTATATGTATGGTTAATTTCTTCACTGCATGTGTGGAAGGGAGCATTTTCATTTAATGCCCGTACTTGCTTATTAACTTTCAGGTCGAGAGTGTGACTTGCCCAAAGTCACCTAGGGTGCTTCCAGACAGCGACAAAATCTGTGTTTTAGAACTGAGAAAAAAACCAGCATCTCTCCCCAGCATGATAGTGTTTACTCAGCAGTGCCACAAATGAACGTGAAAGAAGCAGCAGAGTAGAAGATCTTCAGTTTCTTTCCTTCCATGCCTCAGAGGTTTTGGAAAACTAGAAAACACAGAGATTGGGAGGTTGTGTATTTTTCATTATGAGATTCTTCAGATCATTTGCCTTTCTTTGTTTCTTTCTTTTCTTTTTGTTGGTAGTTTGAAGAACCACTTATTAAGTCAAAGGCAGATCTAGAAAAATTGAGGAAAGGTGAGTTTGTTGCCCACATATTTTATGTATCTGCTTTGGAGTAATATAAATATATTTTATTTTATTTTATTTATATCCCACTTTATCTCTCCATATGGAGACTCAAAGTGGCTCACAATCAAAAACATTACAACTTAAAATATGCAAATATACAATAATAATGGTGAATGCATAATATTTTGCCTATCCTACATCGGCTGTAGAAAAATAAACTGGATTCTTCCCAATTTTCCCTCCATAAGATGGATTCCTACTCTTCCAGCAAGTGCCCATGGTGGAAATTGATGGGATGAAGCTGGTACAGACCCGAGCCATTCTCAACTATATTTCAGAAAAATACAATCTCTATGGAAAGGATATCAAGCAGAGAGCATTGTGAGCAACATTTCTACATTTGGGGAATGCATGTTTGCTTCTGCAATATATGTTTGTTGTACAGGAGATGATAAATCTAGTGTGCCCTTTCAGTCAGCCTATTTCAGCTCACTGACACTGCCAAAAGCAACTAAAAAGTGCTATTTGATTTCTAATTGAGTTCAAATAGACATCATTAGCAATCCAAGGTTGTTTCTGCAGAGTTCATCCCCTAATTTGGGGCAGGCAGCATGTGGTCTTGTGTTTGTTATTAAAATGCAGCTCTCATTGGCTCTAGCCATTGGTGTCAATATTAACTGACAATTGATGCTGCATCCAACAACATCTGGAAGGCCACATACTACTTACCATTGCCCTTCATTTAATCCAAGTAAAAAACTCGGCTTTGGAATCAAGCTATCGTAGAGTAGTGCAGTGAAATAACAGATAGAGAATATGTGTAAAAACTATGGAACGGCTTTGGTCTACAATTATGGATGGCATGGTTTTAATATTAAATGTAATGTTTTTAAAAGTTTAATATGTATTAATTTTATTTTTAATGTTTATTGGAATTATATGTGTTCTAAGGCACCCCTTCAGGGTAGAGAAAGGCGGGGGATAAATAGGGTAAATAAATAAACAAACAACAGGAATCCAGTGCATCTTTCCTAATGTTTTGTGTGAATTACATGAAAATAAACATTACGATTTTAAAAGGAATGCAGTGTGAACAATGTAAGAGTGTAGTCCTGCACACATATACATGAATAAGCTAATTCAGTTCAAAAGAGTTGTGTCTACTCTGAAGTGGTAAAGCAGGAAAATACCACCTTAATTTCTGTAGCTCCACCCTATGGAATTCTGGGATTTATCATTTTGCATGGTATTTAGTTTTGACTGCTATGTCACCAAAGTACAAATAGCAGGATGTTGTGGTTAAAATAAGGTCAATCTGCTATAATTAGACATTGTGAGTACATTGCAGATCAAAATAACTGGAAGGAAGACTTTTCTCAGCATGAGAGGATGAGTATTGTGCATTTCAGTTTTACAGAGCAAACCATGTGGCATGTAGTTAGGAAGCATAACTAGCGCATCCTTCTTTTTTTTTACAGAATTGATATGTACGGTGAAGGTGCTTGGGACTTGGGTGAAATGATCATGATGATGCCCTGGAAATGCACTGATCCAAAGGAGAGGGAGAAGGAAACAACAATGATCATTGAAAAAGCCACTGGCAGATATTTCCCAGTCTTTGAAAAGGTAGGAGGATACATATTATGAGAGAATAATGCCCAATCTCACTGATTGTTAGTCACTGGTTGTATAACTGTTTTGGTATAGCAGAAATCAGGAACAGCAGAGAGCAATAAACGGGAGCTAATATCCTGCAATAGAGGCTATATTTCATATTACTACAATTTAGTAGTGAATCTTGATTATGTGTTTTGGGACATCCTGCACAACAGGGCACTGTCTGGGAAGCCCCGATACAACACATAGTGCTGAATGCCCATTGCACAACGATATGCACTGCACAATGGGACCCATGGAGCTATGATGACTGCTCTTACTCACTGTTCTTGAAGACATACTGTAGGTCCATCTCTCTTGCTCTCATGAGAATACAAGTGTTGTACAGTGGTGCACTTTACTTTTATGTCATCATAAGTCACATAAAGGTGACACAAGTGCATAAAAGGATGCCATCCTGGAAGCTTTACAGAACTTGAAATGTGGAAAATGCTTTGATCGTGTTCTCAACCTGTGGGTTTTGGCCTACAACTCCCTGAAATCCCAGCCAGTTTACCAGCTGTTCAGATTTCTGGGTTTTGAAGGCCAAACATCTGGGGGCCCACAGGTTGAGAACCACTGGTTTGAGAAATACATTTTAAAATGTTAGATGCACCTAACCTATTCTGCTACTTATGTCTTGAGTCTTCTTGATATCTTAGGCTGGATTTACACTGCCATAAAATCCAGTATGTACGAGTACTTCCAGATTCCACTGCTATATAATCCAGTATCTGAGTCAAAGCATATAATCTGGATTCAGGAACTGGATTATATGGCAGTGTATATAGGGCCTTATACACACATCTGGAATTCTCTGGATGTCTTATACAGCCTTGCATTTCCCCCCAGAGATACTTCTGCCTGCTACAGAACATTGGTGTTGAGTTCAGACTTATAGAAGTGCCATTCTGCATTCAGTTGAGCATTCTTGGGCAGTGTATCCATTGGTTCTTGCTGAAACTGGTGGCAGGACTCCTTTGGTTGTGTATTGAAGTGCAAACCATTGCTGTTCAGAAGTTGAATAGTGCAGTAGAGAGAATCATAGAACTGGATGGGACCACAAAGGCCATTTAGCCCAGCCTCCTGCCATTCATGTTGCATTTTCATGGTGTCCAGTGGCTTTTCAAAAACATAAGTCAATCGAAATATGAATTTTCTAATTTAATGATGCAGTATTCTCCAGTATGTGATCCTCAGAGTAGTCCAGCAGTATCATTTATTTATTTATTATTTCCATTTCTATTCCGCCCTTCCCCATAGGCTCGGGGCGGTTCACATAGCCTAAAAAGAGCACAATCTTAATATGCAACAATAAAATTAGTTTAAAACAGATTTCTGACCAGCACAAGAAAGTCAGCTTGAGTTTACTATATATGTATAGAGCACTGACTGTCAGCATTTGACTCTCCAAACACTTTGGAGTCAACTCCCAGAAGTCCTCTTTACCGTGGCTAATGGTCTGGCATTGCGAAAGCTTCAGTCCAAAATACCTAGAAAAGCAAAGGCTTAAGAATCACTGACCTGAAAGCCTCTTAAAATGTTTCCTGTCCTGTAGGTCCTGAAAGATCATGGACAAGATTTTCTGGTGGGGAATCAGCTCAGCAGAGCAGATATCCAGTTGCTTGAGACCATTTTAGCAACAGAAGAGCTGAAGACTGATGTCCTCTCCAAGTTTCCTCTTTTAACGGTAAACAACCAGTTTTGGGAAGGCTTATGGGGCTTGAAGTCTTTGAATGGTAAACAACCCATTTTGGGAAGACATGGAATTACAACACAGTAATGAAGTGTACTAGATCCTGTGCATTCATAGATGCTGGATCATGTTCCGCAAATCCTGGAGGAAACTATCCCCAAAGTCATTGGAAGGTTAGTGTGCAAGTGTTTATGTATGTATGTGTGTGTGTGGGGGGGGATGATGTCACAGTCAACAATCTGCTCTCCACTCAACAGGGCAACAGAAATTCATTGTTCACAGTGGCTGTTGAATAGTAAATAGGGCCTTTCATAGTCCTTGATTGAGAATAAGCATAAATAAGGAGATACGTATTGTGAAAATAAAGCAGTCATGAATGTGTAACTCTTGCTTATTCATTTCAGATTCTGGACTTAGCCATAAACTTAAGTACTTTAAACAGAAATATTAAGATAATCTATAGTCAGATTTTCTGAGATATATGTCATTTATGCATCTACTTAGTTTTGATCAAGGGTGGAAAGGAGTTTTATTTTCATCATAAAGATGTAATGTCATCAATTATGCTGTTCAATGATGAATATTCAGGGATAACATATTTTCTTTGTGTAAAATTATTGCGTTTCTGAGCACTCTTCCTTTTTATAGGCCTTTAAAGCAAGAATAAGCAACATCCCTAACATTAAGAAATTTCTTCAACCTGGAAGTCAAAGAAAACCACCCGCTGATGCAGCAACTGTTGCCGAAGGAATGAAAATTTTCTACTGAATTGTTGCTGTCAGTGATGCCGGCCCACTATTGTAGATGGGGCAGTTATTTCAAATCATTCCAGAAGGTTGAAATAAAACATGGACATAAGGTCTGGGTAAAGCCACATAACTACATTAGGAAGCTCAGTTGATAACGGAACTGCAAGACTGACTAAGAAGAAACTGTCATGATAAAGTGTATTATTGGACTAACATGAAATAAAATATTCTGCAATATTTGTGTTTTCATTAAGCATTTATTTAACTAGTCTGTAACCTTCCTGATGCAGCACAATCACACCAACAGACTTGACCTTCTGAGGAAAATTTGCATGAACCTGTCTGGAAAAGGTCAAGGTGGAGCCTCAGTTCCTGGATTGAAGAGCAGGAAAGTCACGTCTTATACACTCAAGGTCCTTCTACACCAGGGGTGCTCATTAGGTAGATCATGATCTACTGGTAGATCGTGTAGGGCGTCCTGGTAGATCGCAGGCAGGGTGGGAGGCCCTGGGTTATCTGAGGTCCTTTCCACACAGTTGAATAAAATCCCATGTTATCTGCTTTGAATCAGATTATATGGCAGTGTGGACTCAGAAAACCCAGTTCAAAGCAGACATTGTGTTATGTTTCACATTTTTGTAGTGGGTGGGTAGATCATTTTGACTTGGTTTTTTATAAGTAGCTTGCATGCTGAAAAAGTGTGAGCACCCCTGTATCTACACCATGCAGCCAAAGTGCTGTGATTCCTGGTTTAATTGCTAAGGCAGCAGCCCATGAAACCCTGGAATTTACAGTTTAGAGAGGGCACTTTCAAATTCTCATCCAGAGAGCTCCAGTAGGGTCCCACCAAACTTCAACCCTCAGGATTTAATTGTCTTGGATTCTTTTCACCTTGCTGCGGAAGAAGAGGTGACAATTGTCCTTCCCTCTCTGGTGGCAGACTGCCTTGGACCAACTACCCCCTTTTTGCAAAATGTTTTACAGAATGTTTGAGCTTAATTGTGGCTAATTGCAGATAAAAATAATGAATCAGCAGAACCTTTTTGGATTTTTGTGGTTTAATGGTTTATCCCGCCCTAGAAAGGAGGCAACAAGCTGGTTGCAGGGGGGAAAGACTGCTGGAACAAAGAGGTGGCCTGTAATAAATGCTTGGCAACCTTTTGTGACTTTTCCTAGTTTGCAGGGGGAACGAGAAAGATGATTTTAAGGAGGAAAAAACCCAGAACAATAGTAGATAAACATTAAATGCAAGAAGAGAGGGAAACTCAGAAAGAAAATGGGCTGAAAAGGAAGTAGAAGATCTTCCAACTTGTGACATGAAATAACCAGAGTGGCAGTTCTGCAATGTGACAACTGTCTGGAGGGGAAAAAGAGAAGGGTTTGAAAAACAGAAGCAAGATAAACATATACCTCAGTTCATGTAATATATCTTGGGCATTACTTCACAGACAGAAGCATAAATAACATGGAAACAATAGGGACAGGTTCAATGTATTTCAGTATATGTTTTCGGTCAGGGAAGCCTTGCATAGAGTAAATTAAAATATTTTGCGTGTGCCAACAGAGTTCCATCCTGGGCCCAGTGCTATTTAACTTCTTTATCAATAACTTTGATAACAGAATACAAGATTGGCAGATGACACCAAATTGGGAGGGACAGCTAATACCCAAGAGGACAGGATCAGAATCCAAAATGACTCTAACAGATTAGAGAGCTGGGCCAAAACTAATAAAACAAATGTCAACAGAGAGAAATGTACTCAACTACACTTTGGCAATAAACATGGAATGCACAGGTATAACCTGGATTGAAAACAGCACAAATGGAAGGGATCTAGGAGTCTTACTATTTGGTGTTCTTGCATTGTTTACTCCAGATATGTAGGGTCAGCCTGACACTAAAAGTCTGTATCTCTTTGGTTCCCCTCCTCTATCCTTCCAGTGTAGATGCTGCTAAAAGTGTTTGACCTATGTGAACAAGGAGAAAAAAAGGGTGTTCAGGCAGCCATAAAAATATTTTATAAAAAGGAACATCTTTATCAGCAAGTTTGCTAACTGAGGTATCCCTATAAATCATTTTTGGTTTGGTGGTGCAATAGGTTAAACCCTTGTGCTGGCAGGACTGCTGGCTGACAGGTCAGTGGTTCAAATCCAGGGAGAGCGGGTTGAGCTCCCTCTGTCAGCTCCGGCTCCCCATGCAGGACATGAGAGAAGCCTCCAACAAGGATGGCAAAACATCAAACATCCGGGTGTCCCCTGGGCAACTTCCTTGCAGACGGCCAATTCTCTCACACCAGAAGCTCCCGACATGGAAAAAATTGAATTATTTACTTCTTAGAAGGATATGAAGTGAGGAGGAGAACTGACTACAGCTGAGCATTGCATATATATATATATATATATATATATATATATATATATATATCTGAAGCTGGGAAAGGGCAACAAAAACGGGAAAGGGGCTGAGGCAACCACCTATGCGGAATTGACAGTGTTGGGACTTGTTTAACTTAGGATGCATTCGCACTGTTCAATTAATGCTACGGAATCCAGGGAGCTGGAACTTTATGAGATCTTTATCTTTCCCAAAAAGAGCAGGCTCTTCACCAAACTACACATCCCAGGATTCCATAGCACTGAGTCATGGCAATGAAAGTGGAATCAACTGCATTATTTTTATTGTGTAGATGCACCTAGAGAGTGAGCAAACGAGTGGGGTGGTGGGGGGTGGCATTAGGGTTGTGAATAACCCTAATAAATTAATGGGTGAGCTACTGTCCACATTATCCATTCCATTCCCTCCAAAACTGCTATTATATCCCAGCTGTACAATGCCTTATTAGTTTGATGTATTATATTTCTATAAAATACAAGTTTTCCTTTCTGTGTTTTCACTTTTAAATATTTATTTTTCAGAGATTTCTTCTTCTTATATAGATTATCTAGATTATAGAAGTCGTCAATACAGGTCAACTCAGTCATAAGACATGTTGCCTTCAATGTGTATGCTTCGGTCTTATAGGCAAGAAAAGAAAAAAAATCAGCAAGGCATGCAGGGGGTTGGGGATGAAAAAATATGTCAATTTATCTCTTGCTTTTCTCCCAGTATGGGTCCCAAAGTAGCTGACTGCAAGTTGTAAGGTTGCTCAGGGTCGCAACACACTTATGCAATTGTTCAGCCTCTTTACAGTCGATATAATAACCTCTGATCACTGCAAACCTTCCAGAAATTTTGATAGCAAAATGAGCTGAGATGAACTTTGTATAGCTCTCTTAATTTAAGAAGAATATTTTATGGGGACAATTCCATAAAACCTAGAGGTTTGAGTAATAAAAGATAAGCTTACATAATAATGATAGATTAGCTATCATAGGTCGTTGGACTATTAGATTAGAAGTGCATCTAAGTGCAAAGTGAAATTGTTTCAGAATCTGGCACTTTCATATTGAACTCTGAAATGGTCAGTTTGAAGGTCCTGCATTTATTTGTCAAGAGAGGAAACTTTGAACTGTTGTCCTTTTGCCAACAGACAATGATCTTTTATTAAGGCAGACCTTACCTCTGAGGTGCCTGCCGTAGATGTTGGCGAAACATCAGGAGAGAATGCTTCTGGAACATGGCCATACAGCCATGAAAAACTCACAGCAGCACAGTGATGAAAGCCTTCGGCAACATACAGACCTTTCTCACATTTGCTGTTTCAGGATATGATTCCATGGCAGTGAAAGAGGTATCAAACTGCATTAAATGATGCCACTTAAAGTGGTGTCAAACCTTATTAGTCCTGCAATATAGGTCCATCCTCAAGTTTAGATGCAAGAGCTTTCTAACAGGGATAGTAGTTACTGCATTCCTTTGCCAAATCTATTTTAGGACATTTGAAAATATTATTCTAACCACGAAGTCACTGTTCCTCTATCTCAACAGAAGAGGCTGTTGAAACCAAAGCCTCCTATACACAGCCATCTAATGCAGTTCCAAACTGCATTATATGACAGTGTAGATGGGCCCAAGACTGCACTACAGTTGGGAGAAAGAGGGGATGGGATCTATCTGCTGGCTGCTTTCTACAGCTGGATTTGAGGTTAATATATCACAAAGAAGAAGAGATAAGCTAAGTGAATGAACTAGCAGTCAGATTTAGTGACATGTTCTCTAAATGCAATTGAGCTGTTGGAAATGATTCAGCATCTTATTATGTATAGTCAGCCTTCCACATTTGCTAGGTTTAGGGGGATCCTATACCCCTAACCCTAACAAAAGTGGAGTGCTGATTACACATAATAAGATGCTCCACATTTGCTAGGGTTAGAGGTGTAGGATCCTCACGACACTGGAAAAGCTGTGAATTATTATTATTATTATTATTATTATTATTATTATTGGCATGGGAGAACATGTCTCTAAGAATCTCTAAGTCCTTCATTGTGACTCTATAGTCGACTTCTACCACAAGTCCTCCTGCGCTACTCTATGAACATCTTATAGTTACAATAAAGGGCCTAGCGATTCCTAAAGAGACCATGTTAATCAAATCTACAAAAGTTAAAACTTGCAAATTGAAGGCTGTCTGTACTCTGAATATATGTTTTCCAACCCTGAATCATTTATGACTTCCCAATTCTATTTGCAGAAGAGCTCACTATACCATGTTCTTTTCGCAACTGCCTTATTCCCATGGACAGATAGTGAGGCAATCAAGTTAATACATTTTGTTAACACAAACTTCATATGCTTGCATTACATAGGTGTGAAAAGGACGTGACCAAGGTTTCCTTGTTAGTAAAACGTTTAGTTGGGCATACGTATATCAAGAAAGAGTGCTTCTGGAACATGGCCATACCACCCGAAAAACTCACAGCAACCCAGATGTATGTCTGCTTGAAACGTTTTTTTGGATCAGAAGCCTGATAGTCTTTTTAAATTTACTGTGTTGTGGGTGAATGCTAAACTCTGGGAAATGTGGTATATTGGGGCAAAGCCCTTCAAAACAAGAATATACAACATTTCCACAAATTCTTGCAGATTGGTGACCTGATTCCCCAGTAAAGAAGATGCTTGTTGCACAGCATTCACTTTATGCTATTTTTTCAGCTATTTATGATAAGCCCCATGTAAACTGAAAGATTACATTCTGTATGTACTGTATATGCTTACATAATTCCATTTTTTTTGAACAATTACAAATGCTTTTGAAATCAAGTAACCAAACTTACTATTGGGGGAAAAACATACTTCCTCAGACATTTGTGGAGATTAAGATCTTCTGGGGAGGCCCTGCTCTTCGTCCCACCTCCTTCACAGGCACAGTTGGTGGGGACGAGAGACAGGGCCTTCTCAGTGGTGACCCCTTGGCTATATTCAGTCTACGCCTTCCCTTTTAGCCTTCAGGAAGAAAGTTAAAACATGGCTCTGGGACCAAGCTTTTGGAGATTAACTGCAGTGCAATAAACAAACAATGAATCTGTGCAATGACATTTTGGAATGGCCATGGATTGCGACATGGGATTGTGTGATTTTAATAATTGATGTAACTATTTTATGTGTTTTAATTCTATATTTTTAATGTAGATGTTTTTAAGGCACTGAATTGTTGCCGATAAGTGAAGCCACTCTGAGTCCCCCTTGAGGTTGAGAAGGGCGGGTACAAATATGGTAAATAAATAAATAAATGATAGCAGAACTACTAAGAATAAGAATAATACATTTTATTTTTGCCTGCCTCTCTTCATTACTCGAAGTGGGGCACGACGTATTTGAAAGACAGAGATAAAATGCAACACTATTAAAATGCATATATTAAAATACACAGAGCTAAGATTAGCATTAAAAATGACAAAATGTATTGTTCAGATTTATAGTTTAACTAATACAATTTAAAACTGACTAGTTACCCCATCACACTAGAGAATGAATTCACTTTAAATCCGGTTTTTTCCTCCTGCAGAATTTTGGGGTTTGTAGTTTAGGAAGGCTGTTAAAGGCTCCTCCCTAAACCACAAACCCCAGAATTCTGCAAGAGGCAGAAACTGGATTAAAGTGAATTCATTCCCTAGTGTGGTGAAGCAGTAAGTAGGCCTGCCGTAAGTGAGAGGTCTTCAACTGTGTCTTGATTTCTGACAGTACATTTAGCTGTTGAAATTAGTCCAACAGGTCATTCTATGGTCTTTTATTTGTTTATTTATACCCCTCTTTTTCCTCCATTTCTGCTTTGAATTGGAATATATGAGTGTGGACTCAGATAACCCAGTTTAAAGCAGATATTGTGGGATTTTCTGCCTTGATATTCGGGCTTATATGGCTGTGTGGAAGGGCCTCTAGTGGCCAGCTTCTGGTCAAAGGAAATGTGTAATGCCAAGCTTTTAACTTTGTTTGTGGTTTTTCTATACATTCTAACTATATTTTATTTATTATTTATTTATTTATAGTTCATTTTTGTATTCCGCTCCTCCCAGCAGGCTCGGGGCGGATCACATCGAAGTTACACAGCGGCACGACATAACCTATGGCATGCGGCCATTACAATCAATAAAACACAGAATAAAACAAGCCACATTAAAATGGTTACATAGTCAGAGCGTGGGTTGGGAAGGCAGACAAGGGGTGTTGTTATCCAAGCGCCTAATTAAAGGCCAGCCCAAAGAGAGCCGTCTTACATGCCCTCCGGAATGGGCCCAGTTCCGAAATGGCTCGGGTACTCTCCGGAAGGGCATTCCAGAGCCCTGGTGCCGCCACAGAAAAAGACCTTTGTCTTGTCGTCGATATTGCTTCTGACACAATAAATAAATACAATTCATTACTGTTTGTGTTCTTTAGCATTTTGCATCTCTGGTTAACATCCCATCTAAAGCTGGAACAACGTAGCATTTCGCCAGCTTTGTCCCACAGGGGGGACCTTTCCGGGCCACCCCATGGCCAGCCAGTGAGTTGTTTGCATCACAATGCAGAGCTGGCCCAGCCAATACTTTGCCTAAGAATTATTAGATATCTTCTTTTGCTATGTCTTGATAGCAAGTCCTTGTGATGTGGGCTATCAGTGTAGTTATTAATATTTTGTCATGAGAATAATAAATGTTTCTGCATGTTAATCAAATTGTTGGATAGTTGGCATAGCTCTACAATGGATCGTGATCAAAAGATGCAGTAAAGATGCAGTTTCATGAAAGCTTACTATTGAGTACAGTAAATCTTCCCAGAACTGTGGAACCAATATGCACTGTTTTATTTACCCACACCTGGAGGAAAATTAATTTTTCTAGAAATCTCTAGGTCAGTGCTTCTCAACCTGTGGGTCTCCAGGTGTTTTGGTTTACAACTCCCAAACATCCCAGCTGGTTTACCAGCTGTTAGGATTTCTGGAAAGTGATGGCCAAAACATCTGGGGACCCACAGGTTGAGAACCACTGCTCCTCCAATGCAACTTAATGGCATATGAGGACTGGAAGTGAAGCGATTCAATGGCATTCTGTTTATTCAGCACTTCAGCCTGGAATGTATCTCCCACAGACACAGTTGTTTTACTGTGCAAGTAATGGAAGGACACAAGGACATTGGCAGACATAAAATAGTTGTAACATTTCAGCTATTTTGAGTCATGCATATCTTTCCCCCAAGCACTGAAATATTAAATTATTTCTAAATACTGAAACATTTTAAAGTCAATAAATCCACAAGCACACATTCAGAATATTAAAAATTATTTATTTTAGGTTTTTGGCAGTTTTTAAAATCTGAGATTTCAGCGCAAAAGCAAGCTTCACTGTGTTTCCAAAATAAAGTTCATTTGAACGCTACTGAAGCAAATCTTAATACATTATCAGCAAGTGAGCTGCCGTACATTACATGTTCCACATTACATTGCTTCATATGAAGTTTCCCCAAAATTGTTATTTGGGGCTGTATGCAAACTTAAGTATGTGCCGATTACATAGAGTTAACCTGAGTTTCAAAGGCCCTGTGACTCCCAATTGTTCTTCTGAGAAAAAGGTAGAATTGAAAGCTCCTTAGCCTCTCGAGAATGAACGTCATTAAAGGGACTAACAAGTTACCTCTCTAGACGAGAACACAGATAACCAGGAAAATATAGCTAAAATAAAATGTAAAGAGAAGAATATAGCCCCAAATCCACAACATAACACTGCCTTTGGACACATTTTTTTTAAAAAAGTTCTTGATTCATAGAGACATTATAAAGAAACTTTCTCTTGTTTACATGGAATGATATAAATGCTGCTTCTTGTTGCTTTGGTCATTCATACCAGCAGAAGGACAAGTCTCAGAACCATCAGAAGGCTACATTGAAAAAGAAAGAAGGAAAAGCTGAATCAATTTTACAGATACATTGTCATTTAAGACAGATTTCCGTAGGCTTATTTATTTATTTTATTTCGGGATTTTACCCCGCTCTTCTCAACCCCCGAGGGGGGACTCAGAGCGGCTTACAGTACGGCACAATTCGATGCCCACATAATAACAATATAAAACCCCCAAACCAGTTAAAATACATTAAAAATACATTAAAATACAACTACATTAGCACCATACACATTCACTCTGGATTAAAACAATGTTCAGTCCTTTAAAACATTGGCCATAATCACCCACTTTCATTAAAAACCAATCTAAAATGCTGCCTTGTGCTGGTGTACACATGCCTGGTCCCACAGCCAGGATTTTACTTTTTTCCTGAAGGCCAGGAGGGATGTGGTGGATCGTACATCAATAGGAAGCGCATTCCACAGGCGGGGAGCCACCACCGAGAAGGCCCTATCCCTCGTCCCCACCAGCCTCATCTGAGACATAGGCGGGAGCAAGAGCAGGGCCTCCCCGGATGATCTTAGATTACGAGGTGGGACATAGCAGCTGATGCGTTCGGACAAGTAAGCTGGGCCAGAACCGTATAGAGCTTTAAAGGTCAAAACCAGCACTTTGAATTGAGCCCGGAATTGGACAGGCAGCCAGTGGAGCTGACACAAAGGGGGTGGTATGCTCCTGTATGTAGCTCCCGTTAGCAATCTGGCTGCCGCCCGCTGGACTAATTGCAATTTCCGAACTGTCTTCAAAGGCAGCCCCACGTAGAGTGCGTTGCAGTAATCTATTCGGGATGTGACCAGAGCGTGGACGACCGTAGCCAGATCAGACTTCCCAAGGTACGGGCGCAGCTGGCGCACGAGTCTTAACTGTGCAAAAGCTCCCCCGGCCACCGCTGAGACCTGGGGTTCCAGGCTCAGCGATGAATCCAGGATCACTCCCAAGCTGCGAACCTGCGTCTTCAGGGGGAGTGTAACCCCATCCAACACAGGCTGTAACCCTATGCCCTGTTCGGCCTTGCGACTGACCAGGAGGACCTCTGTCTTGTCTGGATTTAGTTTTAATTTGCTAGCCCTTATCCAGTCCGACACAGCAGCCAGGCACCGGTTCAAGGTCTGGACAGCCTCCTTGGTGACAGGTGGGAAGGAGTGACAGATCTGGATGCCATCTGCGTACAGATAACACCTTACTCTGAAACTCCGAATGATCTCTCCCAGCGGTTTCAGGTAGATGTTGAATAACATCGGGGACAGAACTGAACCCTGAGGGACTCCACAGGACAACGGCTGTGGAGCCGAACAGGTGCCACCCAATGACACCTTCTGGGTATGGCCTTCCAGGAAGGATTGGAGCCACTGCAGAGCAGTACCGCCAAGCCCCATGTCTGCAAGGCGACCCAGAAGGATATTTGCTTAGCTGCAAATAGTCTCAGCATGATTTTTTTTTTTAAAAAATTGATGACTTTACAACCTATGCAGTTGTACATATTTGTTTAGTTTAAATCATATGGCCTTCCATATGTAGATTGCAGTTCCCAGTGAATGACATCAGGATAACTACATTTAAGGGAGATGTTGACAAGCTGGAATGTGTCCAGAGGAGGGCGGCTAAAATGGTCAAGGGTCTGGAGAACAAGCCCTATGAGGAGCAGCTTAAAGAGCTGGGCATGTTTAACCTGCAGAAGAGAAGGCAGAGAGGAGACATTATGAGGGCCGTGTATAAATATGTGAGGGGAAGTCATAGGGAGGAGGGAGCAAGCCTGTTCTCTGCTGCCCTGGAGACTAGGACACATATCAATGGCTTCAAACAACAGGACAGGAGATTCCACCTGAACATTAGGAAGAACTTCCTGACTGTGAGAGCCGTTCAGCAGTGGAACTCTCTGCCCTGGACCGTGGTAGAGGCTCCTTCTTTGGAGGCTTTTAAGCAGAGGATGGATAGTCATCTGTCAGGGTGCTTTGAATGCAATTTCCCTGCGTCTTGGCAAGGGGTTGGACTGGATGGCCCATGAGGTCTCTTCCAACTCTATGATTCTATGATGCTCACTCCTGTTTTAAATATTTTGATTATTCATATCAAAACAAGAACATCCCTCTGGTGGCGCAGCAGGTTAAACCGCTGAGCTGCTGAACTTGGTGACTGAAAGGTTGGCAGTTTGAATCCAGGGAGTGGGATGAGCTTCCACTGTTAGGTCCAGCTTCTGCCAACCTAGCAGTTCAAAAACATGCAAATGTGAATAAATCAATAGGTACTGCCTTGGTGGGAAGGTAAGGTGCTCTATGCAGCCATTCTGGCCACATGACCTTGGAGTTGTCTACAGACAATGCCGGCTCTACAGCTTAGAAATAGAGATGAATACCACCCACCAGAGTTGAACATGACTAGATTTAATTTCAGGGGAAACCTTTACCTTTAACTTATCAAAGCAAGAAGAAATCCTATTTTCTACTCTCTGCTAAAATCTCTGCTCGACACAAAGAGCTATGCCTTGCCTATTGTGAACTGGAATCCACTGGTCAAAAAGCAAACCTTGATTTTTCCATCTGATATAAGGGACACCATTTTATTATTCCACTTCAGCATCCATGGATTTTCGTATCCATGGGGGGAATCTGGAATCAAACTCCAGTGGATACCAAAGACCCGTTGTGCCCTTAAGTCAACTTTCATTGTCTTAAGGAAGCTGCTTTTTCTTTATTTAAAGGTGGAATGCCTCTGAAAAACACCAGTCAGTCATTTATTGTATTTAATTAACTTTTTGCATGTATGCATGTGCATGTATGTATTATCTGATTAAAAGAATACATACACTACATACACATAAAATGCCAAATTAATGATTACCCTCCACAATCTATAGCAACATTTTTCAGGTCAGTAGCACAAATAGGGTTTTTTTGGGCCAGGAATATTCCAAAGTTTTGCCAGTTTCTTCTTCTGAAATATAGCCTACATCGCCTGGTATTCACTGGCTGTCCCCCATTCAATTACTATTCAGGACTGACTCTGTTTATCTTCCAAACTCAGAAAAGATCTGGTGCATTTATGTATGTAAGCCTGTTCATACCATGCTAGGGTTCCCATATGTCCCTTATTCTAAGGGACATCCCTTATTTTGGCCCTAAAATTTGTGTCCCTTATTTTCAGGCCCTGTCCCTTATTTTTGACTAGCAGGACAGGACCCTGACCAGAGGAAGGTGCGCTGTGGTTTCCATGGCAATGCCGGGATTCCAACTCAGGGAAGCCTGCGTCCCCGTTGTACACGACTTTTTTCAAAGTACAGTAGACTAATTAACCATTACCCAAGGGAATGTTGTTGAATAAAGATAGTTTCTGGTTGCTTGAGAGTTACTCTTAAAATAGGCCTAGCTGTGCATCCCAATACTATACAATGCTGTGTATCCCATACTATTATACCATTAACTATTGACATAATAATCATGAAGATGTACTGTCTTATAAAATTTATTTTATTTTATTTTAATGTTTTAAAGTCAGCAAAGTCAAGTACTAAATACAGATGGAGAAAATAAGGTAGTTCTGATAATGTTTTTCTGCATGACAAAGCATGCAGAAACATACCATGTACTGTTAAGAGGGTATAAGTCAGTTTCTTTTGTGAGTTTCAATCATTATCTTATTCTGTTAATAAAACTATTTCTACTTAATGTTTGAGTTTCAAGTTTTTAATGAAGTGTCCCTTATTTTTGTGAAAAATCCTGTAAATGTCCCTTATTTCTTATATCAAAAAATGGCAACCCTATACCATGCAGCCTTCAAGTCATTCAAATTGTCATGTCTTATCTCTCAGATTTCAATGTTTATATTATGATTTCAGTGTAGTCAGAACCTTGTTTGAAAAACTTTGAAATATTGTTCCAGGAATTTAAGAAAAACCAAAACATTGGCATTTCTCTGCCAATATTTTAAACACATATATGTAGCACAATCCTATGCAATGCTACTCAAAAATGTGTTTATGTTCAATAGGGCTTATTCTAGGATAAGAGTGAAAAGGTTTGCAGTCCAAAACAACATCTATTACCTTAGCATTGCTATGATTCCGGCTGGCATTAACTTCTTGGTCCTCTTAAACCTCACTCCCATTATAACCGTCAGAAGAAAAGCTGTAACTGTAAACAAGCAATTCATATTCATTATGATACAAACTTTCTTTCTCCAGCTACATTTCAAGGATCTGAGCTACACTAGATTATTTTACTTGTAACCTTCCAGTATCTCAGTAAATGTTAGTAAGAGTACATTTCAATCTCTGCTTTCCTTGTCAAAAGGGGTACTCACACAATGAGACCTTCACATCCTTGGGATCATGGGTTACCCAGTATGCCCCATAAGCAGCCATCAGGCCAAAGATCACGCCAGCAATCAGTGAGATTTTGCTGCCTGTAATAAAGATCACATATGTACCCGCTCAAAAACAAACAATCAAAACAAATCTAGAAAAAAACTCATTGTTTTTAAAAGTATTTTAAGCTATGAAAGACAAGAGAAGACAAGATGGAGAGGTGGCATTTAAATATTTGAAGGATGTCACTCAAAAAATGAAGCTGTTGCTCTTGTGACTATGACAGGACCGAATATGTTCAAATTATTTTTAAAAAAGATTCAATCTAAAGATTGGAAAGAACTTGATGGTAAGAATTGTTTGACAATATACTGTACATACTCAAGTATAAGCCGACCCAAATATAAGCCAAAGCACCTAATTTTACCACAAAAAAACGGGAAAACATATTTATTTGACTATAAGCCGAGGGTGGGAAATGCAGCAGCTACTGGTAAACTTCAAAATAAAAATGGATACCGATAAAATGATGTTAATTGAGGCATCATTAGATTAAATGTTTTCGAATATTTACATAAAACTGTAATTTAAGATAAGACTGTCCAGCTCTGATGAAACCATTATTCTAACCATCTTCAATGTAAATATGCTTACATATCCTTCCAGTAATTATAAAGAGTGTAAAATAATGGAAATGTAATAACAGTAATAATAGAGTAAAATAATAAATTCAATAATAACAGTAATAATAGAGTAAAATAATAAATTTAATAATAATAATAAATAGAATTTGGATTATTGATGTCACCATACCAGGTGACAGTCACGTTGAGGAAAAACAACAGGAAAAACTCAGCCATTATCAGGACCTCAAAATCGAACTGCAAAAGGTTCTGACATAAACCAGTACAGGTGGTCCCAGTGATCATTAGCACACTGGGTGCCGTGCCAAAAGATCTCAGCCGGCATTTGGAAACAATAAATATTGACAAAATCACGATCTGACAACTGCAAAAGTCCACCTTACTTGGATCTGTGCGTATAATTTGAAAATACATCACACAGTCTTAGACGGTTGGGAAGTGTTCGACTTGTGATTTTGTGATACGAAATTCAGGATATAAATCTCATTTGCTGTGGCATACTGTGTTTTTGTGTCAGTAAAATAATAGAGTAAAATAATAAAAGTAATAATGATAGAGTAATATAATATAAATGTAATAATAAAAATAGAGTAAAATTATAATAATTATAATAACAACAACAACAACAGAATAAAATGAAAAATATCTTTGACTTGAGTATAAGCCGGGGCTTTTTCAACCTAAAAAAAGGCTGAAAAACTCAGCTTATACTTGAGTATATATGGTAATAGATGGCCTCAAGAAGCATGAGAGTGGACTCTCCTACTTAGGAGGCCTGTAAACAAAGGACGAATGCTATAGTTTTATGCTCCTCTCGCAGGGGTGGGCAATTCCCGGCCCTCCAGGTGTTTTGGATTTCAACTCCCAGAAATCCTAGCCAGTTTACCAGCTCTTAGGATTTCTAGAAGTCCAAAACACCTGGAGGGCCGGTAATTGCCCACCCCTGTCCTATAGGGTGAGGGGTTGGACTAGGTCAGCGCTCCTTAAACTTTTACACTTGGAAACTCTTTTTAGTCTGAGAAATGTATATAATGTTGGAAATAGCAACCTTCTACAAGCCTCCTATACTAATTATTTGTTATGTATATAATTGAGATTGCTTGCTATATTGCATGTATATATTGGTATACAGTTTTTCCCTTAACTCTATTTTGTTTGATGTTGTGGGAGGGACTACAGACCATGTGACCCAGATCGGAGACTATTCAGACTGAGGGCCCTTCACGCTGCCCTTTTATCCCAGGATCTGATTCCAGATTATCCGTTTATCCCAGGTTATCTGGTAGTGGGGACTCAGATATTCCAGTTTAAAGCAAATAATCTAGGCTCAAATCCTGAGATAAAGCGCAGTGTGGAAGGGCCCTAAGACTTCATTTCAGAAGTCAGTACAGTGTATGAGTATAGTTTGCATCAGAAGTCAGTTGAGTATAGTACAGTATGCTGCAGTGAGTAGTCATTTTATATTGAGTTCAGTAATGTATTAGACTGAAGAGAGTGTTAGTCTGTATGCAACAGAGAAGAGACTGAAACAGAATGCTTAGAGAACTTACTGTTTAAACTCTCAACCAATAATAAATGTAACTGTATGCTGAATACATGAAGTTTGTAAGCAAATCAACAATGTTAACTTTTAACAAAGACTACTTATTGGTCTCTAGAGAGCATGATTTGAAAGCAATAAATACATTTTATGGCAGAGTAGATTTTTTTTGGGCAAGTGAAATAACACTTCTGAAGATCTGCTACATATTTTATGCATTGGCATATCTTTGTTCCTAACAATTCAAAGAGAAAACTAGGGATATCAGTCTAACAGCTGAGAAGTCTAATTTGCCTAGCATGAATACTCGTGTATATTTACCACTAAGGAAAAGATTGACTCAAGTGAGTTTTTAATTTCTCAGGAAGGTCATGCCTTTTCAAAAGGTTATGATTATTCCAAATAGTGTGAATGCCACTTAATCTCCAAAAAGGGTCATGCTTCCAAATAGCTTTGGAGATGCTGGTTTTCTAAAACACAAATAGATATAAAAATAGGTCTAAAACTCAAACATTTACTGATAACAAATCAGCATTTGCAAGGCTTGCTAAATGGTCTGTTTTTCCTTTTTATGGATCATAGGGTCATAGAATGAAAGAGATGGAAAAGACCACATGGGTCATCTAGATCAAACTCCTGCCATGCAGGAAAAACGCAATCAAAGCTGTCCTGACAGATAGCCATTCAGCCTCTGTTTAAAGTTAGAAGTATCACTAAAGCACTCCTCTACAGAATCTACTGTAACACTGTACAACAAATTCGTATGAAGGTCTACAAGAGTCATTAGGGTGACATTCAGAAAACATTTACTGTTGCCACATATTTTCTGACACTGTGTTTCAATTCATATACAAGGTTCTTGAATAATTCCCATGCAAATGACAGGAAATTATTGAGATCAACAGCTCTGTTGTTCAGTCTGTGTGCATTGAGAAGCAACAGCTCATTATCGTAAGTTTTTTTTAAAAGCCCCTTCTTGTCAATCTGCTGTAATCTGTTGAAAAGCGGGATATAAAAAAGGACAATAATAACAGCGGACCTTTGCATTATATGACCATGTTTACCTTTACGAATATATCCCACAGCGCCTCCAATAGCCACAACTGCAGCATAACCAAAGCCAAGCCAGTCCACGCTCATGATGAGAAATCTAGAAGGTGAAACAAAGCAAATATATTGAAAAAGGTTGAAGTCAGCAGCAGAGAAAAGGTGAGAAACATCATTGTCACTGCTTTTCAGTGAATGCAAAACATTGTAAAGTAAATTGTTAGCAATTCCAACAATAAGATTGTGGTAATTAAAAACAAAACAAAAATGGAATCTGAATACAAAATGACAAACACATTTATACATACTAAAAGGTAAAGGTTTTCCCTGATATTAAGTCCAGTCGTGTCCAACTCTGGGGGGTTGGTGCTCATCTCCATTTCTAAGCCGAAGAACCTGCGCTGTCCATAGACACCTCCTAGGTCATGTGGCCAGCATGACTGCATGGAGCGCTGTTACCTTCCCGCAGAAGTGGTACCTATTGATCTACTCACATTGATCTACTCACATAGCTCAATAGGTACTGCTTTGGTTGGAAGGTAATGGCTCTCCATGCAGTCATGCTGGCCACATCACCTAAGAGACGTCTATGGACAACGCCAGCTCTTCGGCTTTGAAATTGAGATGAGCACCATCCCCCAAAGTCGGACTCGACTAGACTTAATGTCAAGGGGAAACCTTTACCTTTACTTTAACCTTTGGTCCGACAGACATTTGGGACTTCAACGCCCAGAAGGCCCAGCCAACTTGGCCAACTGTCAGGAAGTTCAAAGCAAATAGTGGAAACTACTAAGAGATGAAATCCAAAATACGGCAGACTCTCAGTTAACTGGAACTGAAGCAAGTAGCAAAAATATATGAAGAAATAATACTTTGAATAAAATAAGCCATTTTTATGATGTATTTAAACTGGATTACATTAAGTTTCTCTTGATTTGCTTTTCATTACTGTATTTCAATATTAATATAAAGTTGATAGAGAGTTCGTGGTATAGTACAGTATGGGGTATAGTATTAGCTAGGCCTATTTTTATTGCAACTCTCAAGTATCCAGCAACTACACTTATCTGGCATTGACCAATCCCCAGGGGTGCCGGTTAAGTGAGAGCCTACTATACGCATAGGACCAAAGGTTGGCAATGGCTGGTTTAGGATGCTGAGATTAGGAGCAGAAGTGTGTACTGTGTGATAGCAATTCCCCCATTTAATTACAATCATTTTCAAAGCCTTTTTCCAACTCCGATTATACTATGTAACAAAATTTGGGGGAAAAATCTGTTCCTGGTTTGAAAGTGTTATTTCTTATTCAATTGTGCGGTATTTACCTGGAAAGTAGCTGTTATGCACCACAAACTTTATTTTTGTGACTGTCACAAACTATGTTGAATTGGTTGAGACTGTATGAGACATTCATTGAAAAACTGTAGCAAAATATGCTGCAGGGTGTCCCACAAAAACAAAGCTTTTGCCATTTAATAAACTTTCCCCATGTTCTGATAATAGAACTAATGAGAAAGTGACATCCAGGAACAAAAATAGTGTCACAGAGCGAAAACTAGAGAAGGCTCTTGTACATTGAACACCTGTGTCACCTGTGTTCATCCAGGGGTTACCATAAGTTGGAAACTACTTGGATATCAGTTTAGCTTGAAGATTTAGCTTGAGAAACTGCAAGTTGCTTCTGGTGTGAGAGAATTGGCTGTCTGTAGGGACGCCCAGATGTGTTCCCATCCTGTGGGAAGCTTCTCTCATGTTCCCGCATAGGAAGCTGGAGCTGACAGATGGGAGCTCACCGCATCTTGCGGATTTGAACCGCCGACCTTCAGATCAGCAGTTCAGCCAGCACAAGGGTTTAACCATGGAGATGAGAAGGCTGAGATGGGACATGATAGCCATGCTTAAATATTTGAAAGGATGGTGCCTTGAGGAGGCGGCGAGCTTGTTTTCTGCTGCTCTGGAGACTAGGAAACAGAGCAATGGGTTCAAACTTAGAATCATAAGAGTTGGAAGAGACCTCGTGGGCCATCCAGTCCAACCCCACCCCCCCATCAAGCAGGAAAATCACATTTAAAGCATCCCCAACAGATGGCCATCCAGCCTCTGTTTAAAAGCCTCCAAAGAAGGAGCCTTCACCACACTCCAGGGCAGAGAGTTCCCCTGCTGAACAGCTCTCAATGTTAGGAAGTTCTTCTTCATGTTCAGGTGGAATCTCCTTTCTTGTAGTTTGAAGCCAGTCTCCAGGGCAGCAGAAAATAAGCTTGCTCCCTCCTCCCTATGACTTCCCCTCACATATTTATACATGGCCCTCATCATGTCTCCTCTTGGCCTTCTCTTCTGGAGGCTAAACATGCCCAGCTCTTTAAGCCGCCCCTCATATGGCTTGTTCTTCAGATCACTGATCATTTTAGTCGCCCTCCTCTGGATACATTCCAGCTTGTCAACATCTCCCTTCAATTGCGGTGCCCAGAATTGGACACAGAAAACTTCCTCTGAGGTTGGGAGAATGTCACTTGCCCAAGGTCACCTACTGAGTTTCCCTGGCTAAGTGGGGATTTGAACCATGATCCCATTTAGGAAGAAACTCCTAGTTGACAGTGGACTGTACTGCCTCAGAGTGAGGTGAAGTCTCCCTCTCTGAAGGCATTTCAGCAGAAGCTGGGATGGCCATCTGTCGGGAGTGCTTTGCTTGTTCCTTCATGACAAAAGGGGGGTTGGATTGGATGGCCCTTGGGATCTCTTCCAATTCTGTGATACTGACAGAGCTCCTGGAACCAAACCCCATCTGATACCTGCTGAACGCTCTTCTTATCTTAACTGAAAGATTAAGCAAAGAGTGTGCATCTCATCTGAAATTCTGCACAATCCTGGGATTTGTAGTTCAGGGGAGTGGCCTTCAAAATCCTCCTGAAACTACAAGGCCCAATATTCCGCAGGAGGCAGCCACAGGGTTTGAGATGGGATGCATACTCTTGCTCTTCTTTACTCCAGTCTTTTACTCCTGGAAAGAAATGGGAGTGTGGCTGCCAAACTCTAGTCCTGCAGGTGCGCTGAACTTCAACTCCCAGAAGCCTCTGCTGCCTTTCCCAATGAGCAGGGCTTCTGGGAGGAGCCGAAGTCCAAAAGCCCTGCTGGAGGCCCAGAGTTTGGGGAAGGAAGGCACGAGAGAGATTCCCACAGCAGGTGCCAGAGAGTTCTAAGCAGCAAGCCCTGCAGCAGTGGCAGTCCTGAAAGGCACAGGGAGGGGCCTTCTCTGCTTCGAGAAAGGCCAAGCCAGAGCAGGAGCAGAAGCCAGCTGCTAAGGCTGCTCAGCCGGGGGCGGGCTTTAGGCGCGCGCAGGCCAGGAGACGCCCCCGCCCCCCTCTCGAGCCTCCCCGGCCTGTCAATCAAAACCCCTTCCCGCAAAGGAAAGGGCAGCCCCTCGAGCTCCCATAGGCCAGCAAGGGAGGCGGAGAGGCGCTGCCCCTGCCTTCCTTCCTGCCTGGCCCTCTGCTCCCTTGCGGGGACTCCCCCTCCCCATACAGGCAGACCCTCTCGCTTTCATAGGCAGTCAGCGCTGTACCTGCTTTGTCTTGCCTGCCTTGCCTTGCCCTCCTTCCTGAAGCCGTCGCCTCAGCCCCGCCCTCTCTCTGTCTCTCTGGCGCCCCGAAGAGGAAGAGGAGCGTAGAGTCCGCATTGAGCCTGGACACTCCGAGCCCTGCCTCACAGACATAGAACCACGAGCAGGCTCTTTTTTTGCGGGGGCTTATTTATTTCTCGTATCAGGAGCCAACCAAACAGTTGTATTTAAACACACACACACACCCAGTTTGCAAACTTGGCATTCTATTAAATGTCTTTTGACCACTTGGAGTGCCTCTCTCTGGTGTTGCCATAAGAAGGTCCTCCATTGTGCATTGTGCTCAGGCTGCATTGCAGTAGGTGGTCTGTGGTTTGCTCTTCTCCACACCCGCATGCTGTGGACTCCACTTTGTGGCCCCATTTCTTAAGGTTGGATCTGCTTCTTGTGGCGCCTTCCAAGTCGCCCAGGAGGGAGTCTCTCGTTTGGTATCAGCCATTGATTCTGGCTTTTAGCCTGCCACTTTTGGACTCTCGCTTGCTGAGGTATTCCAGCAAGTGTCTCTGTAGATCAGGGGTGCTCATTAGGTAGATCGCAATCTACTGGTAGATCACGTAGGGCGTCCTGGTAGATCGCAGGCAGGGCGGGAGGAAGGCTCAGTCCCCTTCCTGCAGGTTCCCGACGCTGCCCAGGTGCAGAAGGAGGTTTGGACTGGATGGCCCTTGGAGGTCTCCTATTCTAGGAACCTGTTGTTATTATTATCAGAGGCTGAATGGCCATCTGAGGAATGCTTTGATTGTGTTTTTCCCTTATGGCAGAAGGAGGTTGGACTGGATGGCTCTTAGAGGTCTCCTTCTACTCTAGGAACCTATTGTTGTTGTTACTATTATTAGTAGTAGTAGCAGCAGCAGCAGAGGCTGAATGAATATCACTATTATTATGAATAAATTCAGGGGCTTATTATACTCACATTTAGTTGAATTCAGTCTTAAAGTATAATATGGCTCTCACTGAAATAAATATTCAAATATTTTGCTTTTATGGCTCTCTGAGTAGTGGGTAGGCAGATCATTTCGACTTGGTTGTTTTATAAGTAGCTCGCAGGCTGAAAAAGTGTGAGCACCCCTGTTGTAGATCTTCGAAAACTGATTCTTGATTTAAGTTGGCATGCTGGCTGATACCCAAACGAGACGGGAAGGAGAATTCACTGCCTTGGTCCTTCACTATTGGTTGCTACTTCCCGGTGGATGTCAGGTGGTACAATACTGGTTAAACAGTGTAATTTCTCCAGTGGTGTAGGGCGCAGACACCCCATGATAATGCGGCATGTCTCATTAAAAGCCACATCCACTGTTTTACCGTGGTGAGATGTGTTCCACACTGGGCATGCATACTCAGCAGCAAAGAAGCAAAGCACAAGGGCAGATGTCTTCACTGTGTCTGGTTGTGATTCCCCAGGCTGTGCTATTCAGCTTTCATATGTTGTTGTTTCTAGCACCCGCTTTTTGCTTGGTATTCAGGCAGTGCTTCTTGTAGGTCAGAGCACGGTCCAGGGTAACACCCAGGTATTTGGGTGCACTGCAATGCTCCAGTGGGATTCTTTCCCAGGTAATCCTCAGAGCTCAGGATGCTTCTCTGTTCTTAAGATGAAAAGCACAATTCTGTGTTTTAATTGGATTAGGAATCAGCTGGAAAACAGGGCAACATTGCCACCTCCTGGCACAAAGGGAGCGGCAGAGTTTTCAAGTGTAGGCCTTCTGAGGAGAACCAGGAGTCCTACAATGTTGATTGCAATCCAGTACCTGCCTGAAATTCTCCTTAATGCAAGTTGATATCTCTTTGGCTGCCCTACCTCAAAGCTAAGGAGCCCTGAGAGTTGCAGCATGGTGAGGCACAGCATTCTTTGGCCAAAAAGAAGCTGTAACACCACACACGAGTCTCAGAATTCCATAGCACGGAACCCTGGCAGTTAAAGTGCTTTCAAACTGAATTACATCTATAGTGTAGATGCACCTTAAAACTTGATCATCTCGGACAGTCAGATATTATAGTTTAGACAATCCCTGAGTTACAAACATCCGACTCATAGTTAAGAATGGGGGTGAGACAACAGAAAGTGAGAGAAATCTACCTCTCAGAAGGGAAATTCACTCCTGAGTTATCTTGGGAATAAGGTGTCTCCACAAAAGCTATCTCACCAATCCTTGTTTCTATAACAAGCCAAATATTTCAAAATCCAATGGTCACAAAGACAGAAAGTGGAGTGAAATCTTCTGAACAGGGCCACATACAGCAAAACAAACACCACAGGCATGTTAACCATTCCCTGTGTGATCCAAAGCTAAAAGATAGGTATATATTTTTCTTGTTCATAACTTGGGGATAGCCTGTACTGGGATAGATGAGCAAATGTTGGGGATAAGACATTTTTCAAAATTTGGAAACTTTGCTGTGTGATTTTGACCCATCAGATATACCCATTCTGCTGAGAGCAAGCTTCATGCAGTCAAAAAGGGATGCCCGCGCCATGCCCAAATGATGGGGTTGTTCCAGAGATCTAGCCAAACTTCAGAACATACCCTGGCTTTTCTTGACGTGGGGCTAAACTGGATTAATTTAATTTACCCTGCAACAAGAAGGGGAGATCCCTGGATGCCACGAAGACAGTCTAGAGCAACTTCACCTTAAGTGCAGGTTACTCAGCCCATGTAGACAAGCCCTAAATATTGTTAACTTACATGTACTATATGCAATTTGAAAGGGATATGTTTTTCCAAATCTATATAAATAAAAAATGTAATGTTCATTTGTGGGATTAACATAACTCAAAAAACACTGGATGAATTGACACCAAATTTGGACACAATACAGGCCAATGAGTGACTATCGCTCATAAAAACACTGAAAAACAGCCAAACAAGTAAAAATACGCTCATGTGCAAAAACGACTCCCTCTGGCAAATTAAACACACAATAGCATATCCACACTCTCTTCTGGACTACAGCTCCCAGCATACCCTACACCAGGCCATTTAGGAGGAGGAGGATCCAAATGCACTGCTTCCAAGCTGCAAGCTTGCTTCTCCTTGGATTTCCTTGAGAGCATCCCAATCCCTGTGTATTTCCATTTTCCTATTCCTGAACTGCAACTCCCAGCAATCTCCAGATATATAGATTAGATAGAGATAGGTAGAGGTAGGTAATCAATCAGGAGGACTGCTGGGAGTTGCAGTCCAAGAATAGGTAGAGAAGGAAGAAAGGGGAGAAAGAGGAAGGGAAAGAAAGAGGGGGGGAGGAAGGGAAGAAGAAGAGAAAGAAGGAAGGAGAGAAAGGAGAGAAAGAAAGAAGAGAAAGAGGGAGGGAAGGTTGGCCACAGCAATGTGTGGCAGGTACAGCTAGTAATAATAACATGACAACAGCAACAGCTCATTTCCGATGTTGAGGCACCAGATCGCTTTCTCCAAGAAGGCTAGAGACCTCAGTCTCTACAACTACAACTCCCATGATTCTGTGCCATCAAGCCATGAGTTAAAGTACTGTCAAACTGCATTAATTCTAGAGTTTAGGTGTACCTGAAGTCGACTTCTTGCAACCCTAGGAATGAGAGACCTTAGAGTGTCAGACATCAACTGTACCACTCTGGTCATACAATGTCAGGATAATGGCTTCTGTCCCTCAATGCATTTGCCTCTTTTGCTATTGCATTCCACTTTGTAGAAACAATGGTGGCTTCCATGTTAGCCGAGGACACTGGGGGAACATTATTCAAATCCCCACTTATTCATGGAAACTCATTAGGTGACCTTGGGCAAATGAAACTCTCTCAGTCTCAGAGGAAAGCAAAGACGAGGACCCTCTGAATATATTATTGTTAGATATATTGTCGAAGGCTTTCATGGCCGGAATCACTGGGTTGTAGGTTTTTCGGGCTGTATGGTCATGTTCCTGAAGCATTTTCTCCTGACATTTCCCCTGTATCCATGGCAAGCATCCTCAGAGGTTGTGTTGTCTGTTGGAAACTAGGAAAATTGGGTTTATATATTTGTGGAAAGTCCAAAAGTCCACAGAATGATTGCCTCCTCCTTCCCCTTCACCATGGCTCTTCTGCCCTGCTTCCTCTGGCTGTTATCTGGCACTCTTGAGAATACTGTGGTCAGATGTTACTGCCACCATCAATGACACTGATATGCTGCCCAGCACCACTACCTGAATGACACAAGCTTCCTACCTATATGCTTTTGGTTGAGGGAATGAGCTTCTCAAGGGCTCTCCAAATCTGGGGTTGGGCTGGGATGCATCAAAGTAGTTGGCCAGAGCGGTGGCGTCTTATTCTTTGCAGGATTTAGCCAAGGCTAGATGGTCATCTGCCAGGGATGCATTGATTCTGTGTTCCTGCATGGGGGTGGACTAGGTTGCCTTTGGCGCCTCTTCCAACTATAGGATTCTATTATTCTATGACCAAATCAGTGGGAAGTCTCTGCAATTATGGGGGTCTTGTAGGATATATATAACTCTATCTCTAGCCACATGACTGCATTTAATTCTTTCCCCTGGGTCCAGCTACTTGGCAACTGAGAATTATGCCCTGTCGTCACTACAAGAGAAGTTTATTAAGGATTACTTTAATTTTCCTAAAAGTTTGTTTGAATTCCCCTATAGAACTTGATCAAAGAAGATGCTGCTTGTCAGCCTCTAGTGATTTGAGGATCAGGAGCAAAAGATAAGCCCTTTCTGGGCAGAACTACAAAGAGCAAAGCTAACTATTAGATGTGTTACATATGTTTTTAGCAACCCAGATGTATCCATTAGTACTCAGCTGAGTAAATATTAGTTTAGATTGTTTTCTACATTTCTGTGTGTCTGAGTGTCAGTGACTTTGTTTTGAAGGTTTCAGTGGAGGACTGAGGAATTTAAATGTTATTGAGATTGTACCTGGTGTTTTCATTTCACTTTGTGGGAACATTTTCTCAGTGGTAATATTTTTTCTATGTGTATGTGCAGTTAGATACTCAATACTCATGGCAACTGGATTCCACGACTGACTGAATGGCTTTTGAAAAAGCTTTAAGTTCAACAAATTGCACCAAATTGTGTATTTTCAGGTTAGAGGATTCAAAACTTTTCCTTTCCAAACCTTGCATGTGCTATCCTTCAAGCACCCAATGGGTTTTACACTAAGATCTCTTGATTGTCTTTGTTTTACAGCTTTAAGAAATAGCTTGGCTGACTCAACGGCTGAGCGGTTTGCGGTGTGGGGATGTCCTCACCGCCATCTTATTGAGGGGGGAGGGGGCTTCTACCTCCCAGATGCCCCCTGGTGGTTTCCCACCACCAGCGCTGGCCGGCCAATGACAGGGCTGGCTCTGACCCGCCCTCCGTCATTAGCTGGCCGCCCCTGACTTCCGCCCAAGCAGCTTACTTAAGACTGCCTGGGCTTCACTGGTGGCACAGGGGGCCAGATCCTGAGTTTACTCCCACCCTCCCTACTTATATTCGTTGCTTGTTTGGTTTGCACTTTGTATTGCTGTATAATCTTAGTTTGCACTGTGTTGATGTTTCTGTTGTTATGTTCCATGTCGCAACTCTGTGTTTGGTGTGCGGCCCTGGATCTGGCTGGCTTATTGCCCCTTGGTTGTAAGGGGGGGATAATGCCCTGGCCCCTGGGGTGCCGAGTTCCAGTTGACCGGTATTGGGCCAGTGGCACCCAGGCACGCAAGCGTCTTCGGACAACTGTCCGACCCCTGATCCAGGACCTATGCGTGGCCGCCAACCCTTGTTCCTGTTTTCAATAAATGAGTTGTGGCCAATTTTCATCCAACACCTGTGTTCATGCCTTATTGGTTTCATGGTGGGAGGTGTATCACCCATGCACACGCAAATGATTTTATATCCTGTTTACAGGAACTAATTTTTTTCCCCAGGGAACCTGCGGACAATTGTAATATCTTTGTTCTATGCCATCACATTGCATCTGATCCATGGCAGCCCTATCATAGAGTTTTCAAGATTTATTCAGAGAAGTTTTGCCATTGCCTTTTTGTGAGGCTGAGAGAATGTGATTTGCCTGATACTTTTGCAGGGAAGGAGTGCAGATGGCGGCTGCAGAATGTGATAGTATGAAGTAGTTTCTAGGAACTGGGTTGTTGTGAGGTTTTTGGGCTGTATGGCCATGTTCCAGAAGCATTCACTTTTGACATTTCACCCACATCTATGGCAAGCCTCCTCAGAGGTTGTGAGGTCTGTCGGAAACTAGGCAAGTGAAGTTTATATATCTGTGGAATGTCCTGTATGGGAGAAAGAACTCTTGTCTTCTTGAGGCAGGTGTGAATGTTGATTAGCATTGAATGGCCTTGCAGCTTCAAAGACTGGCTGCTTCCTGCCTGGGGGATTCCTTTGTTGGGAGGTGTTAGCTGGCCCTATTGATTCCTGTCTGGAATTCCCCTGTTTTTGAGTGTTGCTCTTTATTTACTATCCTGATTTTAGAGAGTTTTTAAAATGCTAGTAGTTATATTTTGATCATTTTCATGTTGAAATTGTCCACATGCCTGTGGCTTCTTTGTAGAGTGTGGCATGGTAGTTATTAGAGCGGTTTCTGCATTCTCAAATAGTATGCTGTGCCCAGGTTAGTTCTCATCAGGTGCTCTGCTATGGCTGACTTCTCTGGTTGATTTATTCGGTAGCGCCTTATTTATTTATTTATTTATTTAATTTCCTCGATCTTGTATACCGCTCCTTCCAGCAGGCTCGGGGTGGTTTACATACAGCCGAGATAACAGTCCTTCGGCAAGATTAAAATTGCATAAAAGTGCAACAGTTACATAAAAGCAGTAAAATACAGGTGATACACAAGACTTCTTAAGATTGGAAGACATAGCAGTTCCACATCCGGGCTTCAATTGAAGGCTTGCCTAAACAAGATGGTTTTACATGCCCTCCGGAATGGAATAAGTTCTGTGATGGTCCGCACATCATCCGGCAATGTGTTCCATAGTGCCGGGGCTGCAACTGAAAAGGCCCGTTGTCTCGTTGAAGAAAGGTGACAGGAACGGAGAGATGGTATGGTCAGAAGATTTGTTCCTTGATTCGCGTTTGGGCAATGCTGCATTTGATGGTCCCTATGTAGACTTGTTCACAGCTGCATGGTATACGGTAGACTCCTGCAGAGGTTAGAGGATCCCTCTTGTCTTTTGCTAAACATAGCATTTGTTAGATTTTCTAAGAGCTGCTTTTCCAAACTCTACTTTTATCTTTGGATCCAAGCCAAAAAATAAGTCTACTATTAGACAATTTAGATATTTAATTAAGCAGAGGTAAGAAACTATGGAAGATTACAGGTTGGTGTTAGACCCCTAGGAGATCTTGGAGGGCAGAAGCAGTGCCAGGATGGAGAATGTAGAAATGTGTCGGCACTTCTTTTAGATTCTCCCGGTATGAGCTCAGCTCTCACCTTTCACCACTTGTGATGTTTCCTTTTTTGATAAAAGTTAAGGTACAGTATTTACGTTGAACAGTGGATAAGTCAACTCAGGCTTTTTGGTTGATTTTTTAAAATCCAAAATTTGTAGAGTTATTCATGAATATATAGGCTATTGTTTTTGTCCCCTGAGGAGTCCAGGATGCCTCCAAATGTGAGAGGAAAGATCTCTACAAGCCCTATGTTTGGAGGCATTCTGGAACAAAACAATTTTATTTCTGAGTGACCCTATAGACTTGGGGTTTGCATGACACTCTTGAGCCATATTTTGCCGACTGTTACCATTAAGTATTACAGAATAAGTATTTACATGCTTTCAGTAAATTGCACAATGAACAGGAAACCCTAGATGGGCCCCTAAAATCTGAATGTCCTATTTGAAAATACTGTGGGGCATTAAAATTTTTTGAATGCAATTGCTATCTTTATCTTGGAGCAGCAAATACATACTAAGGACAGAACTCTCCCACGGAACCGACTATCTTCTAGCCATAATTTCAGCCGCAAAAATGACAGTGCTTAAGAAGGGAAATATAATTAGCCCATTGTCTTTGCCATGCCAAAGCTGTGTTATTGAGTTTACATTATAAGTGCAAATTTATGGTTCTGCTTATATGAAACACTGTTATTTCTGATAGAGGAACCACAGCGTGAGTCTTAGCTCTGCATTCCGCTCCATCCTTCCACTCCCCCTCCTGCGTTAAATCTACATAGCAATACTATGTTTCCCTTAAGGAAAGCTGGTTTTTACCATCTCTTACTGGAGTGCTTTTTGGGAAGATTACTGTATATACTCGAGTATAGGCTGAAATTTTCAGCACTTTTTAAAGGCTGAAATGCCCCCCTTGGCTTATACTCAAGTCAAGGTTATTTATTATTTTACTCTATTATTGTTACTTTTCCATTATTTTACTCTATTATTACATTTCCATTATTTTACTCTATTATGATTATGATTATTTTATTACATTGATTATTTTATTCTATTATTATTGGAAGAATATGTAAGCTCATTTACATTGACGAAGGTTAGAATAATGGTTTAATCAAAATTGGACAGTCTTATCTTAAATTACAGTTTTATGTAAATATTCAAAAGCATTCTGATACCTCAGTTAATGTAATTTTATTGGTGTTTATTTTTATTTTGAAATTTACCAGTAGCTGCTGCATTTCCCACCGTCAGCTTATACTCAAGTAAATACATTTTCCCAGTTTTTTGTGATAAAATTAGATGCCTCGGTTTATTTCCGCGTCGGCTTATACTTGAGTATATATGGTATGTATAATTATCATATAAAGTATTAGACTATAGAGTCTCGCTTATCCAACATAAATGGGCCGGCAGAATGTTGGATAAGCAAAAATGTAGGCTAATAAGGAGAGATTAAGGAGAAGTCTTTTAAACGTCAAGTTACGTTATGATTTTACAAATTAAGCACCAAAACATCATGTTTTACAACAAATCCACTGAAAAAGTTCAAAACACGGTAACGTTATGTAGTATTTACTGTATTTGCAAATTTAGCACCAAAACATCACAATGTATTGAAGCAACTGTGGATCCGAGGAGGAGGCAGACTGCGTTGGATAATACAGAAAGTTGGATAAGCGATGGTTGGATAAGCGAGACTCTACTGTACTTTGACCTAAATCATAGGTAGCTTGAAAAAATGGCCATCTCCTCTAAAACCAGACCACAAATGGATGGGCATTTTTTAAAATCTGAAGTGATCTGAAATTTAAGATTACTTCAGATTAAGTGCAGTGTTATATGAGTTAAATGAAGGATAATCATTTATATAACATTTCTAGTGCAGTATTACGAGTTTATAAAAGATAATGTGCTTCTTTTCCTATTTGTAGAAGAAAAATTCCTCAGATGTTTGGTAATTTTCATTGTAATCCAGGTCTTTGTATTACTTAGACATTCTGAATGGAGAAGGGAAGCATTTTTCAGACAAATGCAGCTCAAATAGGACTTAAGTTCTGAAATATTTCTGAAATGAGATCTTAGATCTTTGTCTACAAGACTAAACATATCTTATGATTTGTGACATTAAGAGATGGAAGTGTTATTCTGCTATTCCTTGGATTAAAGTGACTGCAAAAAAAATCCTTTTAAATTCCTGTGTTTAAACTTTTTAAACATAAATGCAACCGATACTTAATTTGCAGGCATAATTTAAGAATAAAGACACACAGCCTAACCTGTTTCTTAAAAGCTATAAACACATGTTCATTTTTCTTGCTAGATGTAGAATGAATAGTTTGGGCTGTGTGAACATAGTCATGTCAACCGAGGCTGCATCTACACTGCAGAAGTAATGCAGTTTGACACCACTTTAGCTGCCACTTCTCATTGCTTGGAATCATGAAAGTTGTAGTTTGTGGGTCACCAGCAGGAAGATAACGGTGGCGCTCTGGCGGGAAGGTAATTGCACTCCATGTAGTCATGCTGGCCAGATGCCCTTGGAGGTGTCTAAGGACAATGCCAGCTTTTCGGCTTAGAAATGGAAATGAGCACACCCCCCCCCCCCCTAGTTAGACTCAACTAGACTTAATGTTAGGGGAAACCTTTACCATTGCTAAATACAATTATTTTAATATTTTTATGAATACAAAGGTTGCCTTGGATCTTCTGTTGTTGTTCATTTGTTCAGTCACTTCCAACTCTTTGTGACCTCATGGACCATCCCACGCCAGAGCTCCCTGTTGGCCGTCACCTCCCTCAGCTCCTTCAGAGTCAAGCCAGTCACTTCAAGGATACCATCCATCCATTTTGCCCTTGGTTGGCCTCTTTCCTTTTTCCTTCTATTTTCCCCAGCATAATTGTCTTCTCTAAGCTCTCCTTTCTTCTCATGATGTGGCCAAAGTACTTCATCTTGGCCTCTAATATCCTTCCCTCCAATGAGCAGTCGGGCTTTATTTCCTGAAGTATGGACTGGTTGGATCTTCTCACGGCCCAAGGTACTCTCAGAACTTTCCTCCAGCACCACAGTTCAAAAGCTCAGCCTTCCCTAAGGCCCAGCTCTCACATCCATAGGTTACTACAGAGAATACCATTGCTTTGACAATGCGGATCTTTGTTGCCAGTGTGATGTCTCTACTCTTCACTATTTTATTGAGATTGGACATTGCTCTCTTCCCAAGAAGTAAGCGTCTTTTGATTTCCTGGCGGCAGTCTTCGTCTGCAGTAATCTTTGCACCTAGAAATGCAAAGTCTGTCACTGCTTCCACGCTTTCTCCCTCTATTTGCCAGTTATCAATCATTCTTGTTGCCATAATTTTGGTTTTTTAAAATGTTTAACTGCAACCCAGCTTTTGCACTTTCTTCTTTCACCTTGATTAGAAGGCTCCTCAGCTCCTCCTTGCTTTCAGCCATCAAAGTGGAATTATCTGCATATCTAAGGTTGTTAATGTTTCTTCCAGCAATTTTAACCCCAACCTTGCATTCATCAAGCCCCGCACATCACATGATGTGTTCTGCATACAAGTTGAATAGGCCTCCATTCTCCCATTATTTCTACTAGGGAAGGTAGAGGAATTGTGTACACATCCCCTTCATGCAATGTCTATTTCTCCCAGAATCATCATCATTATCTTTTTCCTCTTAATATATTCTGTTGCACAGAGCCAAGGGAACCCATTGGAAATCTTCCAGTTCTTCCTTCTTGGTTATTTAAAATCAATTTCATGTTGCCACTATTCCAGCAAAGCAGCAAGAGAACTTTCTTTCCTGTTGAAAGGAAAGAGAAAAACTTTAGATTTGCATTCAATCCATGTTGAGATTTGCCAATTGCCTTTTTAGGTCTCCAACCTTGAGCATTATATACGCAAGGGTGTGTTTTATATAGAGAGAAGTGTCTTGTGCATTGAATACAGAAGGCTGGTCATTATCCTGAAAACCGTGGTTCTTATTCTATGATACCATGATGTATTTCCTGAGAAAATCTTAGCAAGTAAGCCACAGTCTTCAACCCCTGAACCCTCTTAACCCAGCCAATTCCCATAAAGAGCCCTGGATGTTTTAAGATAGACACTGCTTTCTCATGGGAGTTTTGCTGCAGGCCATAGACTCAAGACTGAAATCAGGAGAGATTGATGAGGTTGTGCTGGAACCATCCTATCTTTCTAATGCTTTAAGAATGTGTAGAACAAAGCACGATCCTGGTGGTGGAATCAAGATAGAAGGTTGTCTTTGGTTCACAAAGTTGGCTATCACAAGAAAGGGAGTTCGACAGTGAAAATGACTTTTGTATGAATCGAAACTTTATAGGGAGAATTGGTAAAGGAAAACAAATGTTAAATAGATGGGGAAATTTGCTTAGTACATCAGTCACTCCTTTGTTTCCAGAAGCCAGGAGAGAAATAATTTCCCTATTCCAAATACTGTTAATTCCCTTGGACATTTCTCTGGCATTTCCCCTTTGGAGCTTAGTATAAATTTGGAACAACACTTGAATTTTGAGAGAGAGTTGGTGTTTTTCATGTCACGGACTTTGGCTGGAATTTTGCCGAAACCAAATATCATGGCCTCAGCTAGCATGTACCCGTACGGCCTTTTCGCGGACCACCCGGAGATTTTCGGGGGGGGGGGGCTGAAGCCCCCTTAGCCCCCCCTGGCTACATGCCTGCCCAATGCAATTATATACTCAAAAGAAGGAAAAGGATGGCATATGATTTTGACATGCAGAATCACTCTTCCTAAATATCTTAAAATGAAAACTGTTATTTGTCCTAAAATGGGTGACCAATTAAAATGGATTTTAAAACATTATATCAAGCAGGCACTTACTTCTCTCTAAAAGCATTGTCACGTTTCGTGTCCTGGCTTTCGGTGGTGGCCCCGATCCATTTTTTGGGAGGCTTCCAAAATCGGGAGGGGCAGATATCTGTTTTTGCTTTGGGGTGCCGAAAGATCCGTTTTCTATTGACCCATTGTGGGAGAGGGGCTCTCCAGGCTCCCCTTCCCATCATTTTAGGCATTTAAACAGTTTTACTTTAGAAGAGAGGTGCTCAGCTGCAGGCAGGCACATGTTTTAAGGAGGCTTTTTACCTGTTTCTTACTCTAGAGCAGGGGCGGGCAAACTGCGGCCCGGGGGCCGGATGCGGCCCTTTGGCTGATTCTCTCCGGCCCGCCTAAGGGCCCCTGGCTTGCCTCCCCTGCCTGGCCTCTGCATAAAAATCTCCAGAGAAGGGGACTATAAGGAAGCATTATTTTATTTTAGTAGTTTTTATTATTATTGTATAATAATTTTATAACAATAATAAAATAATATAATAAATAATATAATATAATGTTATATGATATATTATAATTTCAATATATTATGCTTATATATATACTATAATATAATAATTATGATATTAATACTAATAATATATGGATATTTCTTGATATATTAATATGATGTGTAATATATACTAAATATACTAAGTGAATAAATAAATAAATAATGTAGATTAGCATGTAGTTCCGCCTTTAGCTGCGGCCCTCCATAATATTTTTTGGCTCTCGTGTGGCCCCTTGGAAAAAATAGTTGCCCACCCCTGCTCTAGAGGAAGCACTGGGGTGTGTTTTCTATTGGCCCATTATTGGGGAGGGGCTTCCCAGGCTCCCCTTCCCATAATTTTAGGCATTTAAGCTGTCTACTCTAGAGGAGAGGTGCTCAACTGCCAACAGGCATGTGTTTTAAGGAGACTTCTTACCTGTTTCTTACTCTAGAGGAGGCACTGGGCTGCAGGCAGGCATGCATGCATGCTTTCTAGGTCTGCACGCCACACACACTTCCCAAGGCAAGGATGAGTTCTCTTACTCCAGAGGAGGCACTTGGCTGCAGGCAGGCACACCCACTTTCTGGGCCGACAGCACACCACACACATTTCAAAGAGGCAAGTTGTCTTACTCCAGAGGAAGCCCTCAGCTGCAGGCAGGTGCACATGCTTTCTAGGTCTGTACGCCACACACACACTCTTTACAAGGCAAGGAGGTATGGAGCCCAATGTGCTCACGAAAAGCAGGTGAGGAGCCGAGATCAGTTCTGGCTTGCTTTCGTGTTAAGCTGACTTTCGTACCAGGAGGGGTCTTCCCATTACATGCTCACAAAGGTGACAAAAGTAACGAAAGAACGTATGAAATGAAGGAAAACGGTTTCGCGCACAAACCTAGTATGGAGGCAGGGGCTAAGGCAAACCATAGAACAGTAGTTCTCAACCTGTGGGTCTCCAGATGTTTTGGCCTTCAACTCTCAGAAATCTTAACAGTTGGTAAACTGGCTGGGATTTCTGGGAGTTGTAGCCACAACTCCTACAGACCCACAGGTTGAAAACCACTGCCCTAGAAGGAGAAGCAGGAATGAAACAACAGTGAAAAATTTTATCCCTTCCCCATTCTAATTCTGTTCGACTGAAAATGCTATTAATCTCAGAAGATATATTTCCATTGATGATAAGGTGCCATCGCTCGGCAAACCCTCTCTATTTAAACAAGACGTTGAAAGGCCTTTATTTCAGATCCAAGAAAATGCTAGAAATAACACCTCCAGAGATGACAACATCCAGGAAAAAAAACCCAGGGACCTCTACCACTGACCTCATAACTTCATAGATCAACCTGGAAGAGCTCTTCCACCAGCTTTGGATGATCTCATTTAGCCAAACCAAATGGTGTGCAACTGTACATCATTTTGATGGAAATTGTAAGCCATTTGAATTTATCACCAAATCACAAAAGGAAAAATGTATCTGTGGCCCCCTCCACACTGCCCTATATCCCATGATCTGATCCCATATTATCTTCTTATCCCAGATTATTTGGCAGTGAAGACTCATACAATCCATTTCAAAGCAGATACTCTGGGTTTTATACAGTGGTATAGAAGGGGATGCTATTTATTTATCATGTCAGAAGTGAACTGAGGGTAGAATTACAATGTATTTAAAAACACAAAGAACTTGGCTTTATACTAATTGTTGTTTGACCAGAAGTTGGCCACTTGGAGTGCCTCTGGTGTTGCTGTAAGGAGGTCCTCCGCTGTGCATGTGGCAGAGCTCAGACTGCATTGTAATAGGTGGGCTGTGGTTTGCTCTTCTCCACACTCACATGTCGTGGACTCCCCTTTGTAGCCCCATTTCGTAAGGTCAGCTCTGCATCTCGTGGTGCCAGAGGAGGCATTGATCCAGCTTGTATTGTCTAGTTCCTTCTCCCTTATGGGAGAAAATTGATTGGGGAAAATTACTCAGCATTGTGAGCTTTTTGTTGAAGAATTGCCTTATCATAGACAGACTTGAGGCAGTGAAATGAGATTATAATTCAAGATTTCCATATACATCATCACTCCTGGAGATTTTCATAAAACAAGATCTCTATCTCAGTGGGACAGGCTGTCTGTAAACCACATTTTAAAAATAAATAACTCCTGCGGATAGTTTCATGATTAAAACAACAACAGCAATGTGATTTATTGACATAGAGATATCTTCAACCACAGACTGGGTTGAGAGCTGTTATCTGCACTCTGGGGCGTTTGTCCCTCTTTGCTGTGTGTGAGAGAGTGATTTGGTTTTGAAGCTCTCATTAGCAAATGCTTTGAGCAGGAGTGTGTGAGAAGGGGAAGCATTCCTCCGCTTCTAATGACTGTGGGGAGGTCAGATTTGGTGCTGTTGGCATTGGTTTCCTATCTACAATTACTGACCTCTTCAGCTGTTCTTAAGTGTCAGGCTGCAGCGCAGCTCTTGCCCCACTGGATATGGGAAAGCGGGTCTATAAAGATTACCTCTCTGTTCTTGAGCATTTGACTAATTAAATTCATCAGTTTTAAAATTAAATCTTGCCTCCAGGAATGTTTGGGTACTTGGCTCAAAGCCACAACGTTCTGAAGTGTCCCAGGAAACCATGAGTTTGCCTCTGGGTGCATATTTAAAATTGTATTCTATTTGCCCAGCTTTAATGTTATCATCAAAACCAAGGAAAGACAATTTGTAGTATTTTAGATATTACTAAAGTGTAACCCCCATCATCCCTTACTATTGGCTATGCTACTGAGGACTGATAGTTCTCTCCAATCAGGGTCGTAGCCAGGATTTTGATTTGGGGGGGGCTGAGTTTGGTTCGGGGGGGGCTGAGACTGGGTGAAAGAGGGTCTACCCTAGCAAACCTTTTGTATTGTTATCCCAATAACCCCATTAATGTGGGATATAATGAGCATGGTGATCAGATCATGATATGAATAAACATAACAGTTTAAATAATGTACCAGTAAGGCCTTTTCACGGACCATCCTGAAAATGGGGGGGGGGGGGCTGAAGCCCCCTTAGCCACCACCACCCCCCCTGGCTACATGCCTGTCTCCAATCATCCTGATTTGGGAGGGACAGTCCCAATCAATCCTTTCCTGTCCAACTTTTGCTGCTGCTTTTAAAATGTCCCATTTTCTCTCTCCTTCCTCCCATTGTCCTCAGCTCATTTGAATTGTTGCAAACGGAGTTCACAATGTAAAAGGGCTCAAGTAACAATGTAAAAGGGCTCAAGTAACTCAACAGAGGGGAACAATTTCAATCACTTTCTCCAATGAGAAAGAAGTTATTCTCGCTTCTTGGTAGAGAGAAGTCATAAAAGTCCAGCTGGAAGACGATTAAGCCCAGTCTTGGTGGAAAGAAGTATATGGTTCAGTACACTCAGACTTCCTGTAAATTTGACATACAGGCAAAGGATTGCTCAGTACAGGCAGCCTGTACTCCAACTCTCCCATCCATGGGGCAATAGGTGAAGGAAGGAGTGATATTTTGATGATGTGCAGTATTTTCAGCTTTCAGCAACATGTAGCTAGCTAGGGGGAAGGTTCCAGGTATTGGGTGATAATCATACTATGTGAAGCGGGCCTACTGCACTGCAGCCTCTTGTAGTTTGTGAGTCCCTCCTCATTAATAACTCCCTCCCTTCACCAAACTCTGATCTTGCGTGACAGCACATATTTTGATTTTCCACTGTGAAATGTTGGAGATCATTAATTGATGTAAGTGACAGTTCACCTCCTCAGGACATCACAAGCTGTTCACTTTGATGATACTGAACAGCCCAGTGAAAGGTCTGTAGGTTCAACTGAGGTCTCTTGCAATAGCTAAATATCATTAGACCCTTCTGGTGTTACACATGTGCTACCAGACACCCAGGATGTTATTGCCTTACAGATGATGGACGAGTGAAGCAGTATAAGCTTCGTGAGTCCAGGGTGAACAGAAAACATGTAACAGGGTAATACTATCATTAAACATTCTCACTCCCTTCCTCCACTGGGATTTTTCAAGGGCAACAATCACAACCACAAGAAAAAAAATTAATACCTGTGAACAAGGGAGGGAACAACTTAAACAGAACATATAACTTTGGTTAAAATAGAAATACATATCAAAATATATCAAGAAAGACTTTAAAAATAATCTGGATAAACCTGCTGGAAGAGGTCTTTCCTTCTTATTTAAACACTGGCCCCATCTACTCTGCCATATAATCCAGTATCTGATCCCAGATGATCTCATTGAACTGGATGATTTGACAGTGTAGACTCATATAATCCAGTTCAAAGCAGATGATCTGGGATCAGATACTGGATTATATGGCAATGTAGATCCAGCCTCAGACAGTATCTTTTGCTGATGACACTCATTCCACAGTCTGAGGGTGGGCAAAGACAATCTGCTCTATGTAACTGAAATAGATGTGGGTTGTTGTAGGTTTTTCAAGTTACATGTCCATGTTCTAGAAGCATTCTCTCCTGATGTTTCGCCGGCATCTATGGCAGGCATTCTTAGAGGTTGTGAGGTTGTAGATAGATAGACCCAAGGATGTTGACCTCACCACCTCTGAGGATGCTTGCCATAGATGCAGGCAAAACGTCCTGAAAGAATGCTTCTAGAACATGGCCATACAGCCCGGAAAACTTACAACAACCCAGTGATTTCAGCCATGAAAGCCTTCGACAATACATTGAAGTAGATGTCTCCCAGAGGACCTGAGGGCCCTTCCAGACAGCCTCATAATCTGGGGGAAAATAAGTAGGTTTAAAAATCATGGTATCTTAAGGAGAGTCCAGACACTGAGCTGTCAGTCCCAGTAAATGCTTCCCTGGCATCCTGACAGGTTCAGTTGTAGTGAATTTTAGAACTCTGCAAGATTTATTTAAAAATTTTAAAATAACTTTCAGAGATGTGCTGAAGCGCTAATGCAGAAATCTGAATGTGCACACAAGCAGATTTCTTGTCATTGTCTCTCCTCATGTTCCTGCTGCCTTTACTTTTTCTCTTTTGAACCCCATTTCTCTTTGGGGTCACATCCCTGCCATGCTGGCAAGTGACCCCAAGCTTTGTTCAATTTCATAAACATGAGGGGGGGGGGGGGAATGCATGCAGAGGGTTCTCATAGAATTGTATTCCAATTGGGCTTTTGGCTGCCTCTGGTGCCCAAGGATGTTGATTTTTCTGGTAGAAAAAGAAGATATACTTTTCAAGATAAAATCTACTGCGATACTAGGGAGAAGCCTGAGTGCCCTTGGAAATTACAACATGGGTGCACTTGGAGGACTAGTAATTTAATTCTTTTTGTGCTGGCAATCCTTACAGCAGCTCAAAGCTGCACAGCAAAACAGGAAATATCACAGGTGGATGGGAGACATAATATTTGCACTACCAAACAGTAATGCCCAGTTCAATGGAGTGAAAAAACAATTTAAGTTGTTAGGGAGCTGTTATTAAGGAAACTGCCATTCAGGATGGTAAACGTCATATTAAATGCTTGAAACACAACACTCTATGCAGGAAAGGAAAATACTTGCAGGCTGAGTTGTCCTCATGCTACTTCTTTATGATGGTAGAGCTATTCAAATCTCTTTTGTCCCAGGCAGCTGATCAAACAAGGTGGTGTTGAAGTGCTGATAACCTTGACCACCTGGGCAATTGAAAGCACCAGACATCGTCAAAGATGTGCATTGCCAGAAATGGATGCACAAGAAAAATCAACATAGTTATATTACCAAAAGGGCTGCTAGGCGCAAGGGGGAAAGGACTGCTAGGCGCATGGGTGGAAAGCTTGGAAGGCAATATGCCCTGAACGTGCCACATTATATTGTACATAGCAGCATTCCTTTTACTGATAAAGACAGAACAATGAACAGATGTGAGACATAACCGGATTATCATACTAACTTGTACTGTGCAGACAGAGAACAGAAGAGAAGCAAAATTAAAAATGGTAAAACATATTTGGTTTTCCACAATCTTTAAAACAACAATTAACATATAACTTACATAGACTTTACATTAACAACATCTTGACAAGGACTGACACACTAGTAACGACAATAAACATTTAACTGAGTACTTCCAACCTCTCCGGCTGCCGCCTGTAACATCTCTCCCGATGTTATCTGTTAAATTCCTAACTTAATCTTACATATTCACCCGAAGCGTGATATTTAACAACCTTGTACCAAATAATTATTTCTTGTTTATACAGTAATCTCAGACCATCCTTCAAACTTATTTTGTTTGAAGAAGTCCACCACTTTTGACCAGTCTGTTTTCCTCTTGTTAGTCATTGGTTCAATAGCTTGCGTCAGAGAGTCCATTTTGACAATCTCGAACAGTTTTGAGGCCCAGTCTTGAATGCTTGGGACAGAGTCTTCTTTCCATTTCTTGGCTAAAGACATTCTCGCTGCTGTGACGCAGTAAACAAAATTTTTTTCAATATTCAAATCTAAATGGCAATCCAACAAACCCAACAAGAAGAACTCTGGTTTAAATTTAATCTCTATGTTCAACATATTCTTCATTACACTATATAATTCCCTCCAAAATTTTTGTACCCTTTCACAGTTCCACCAAAGATGGAAAAAGCTTCCGGGGGTCGTTTTACACTTCCAACAGTTCTTATCGTAGTTCTTATTGTATTTAGCTATTTTTAAGGGGGTAAGATACCATCTATGGAATATCTTGATATTGCTTTCCTTTAAATCATAGGCATAGGTGTATTTCCAGTGTATCTTCCAGAGTCTTTCCCAGCGGGCCAAGGGTATCTCGTGTCCAAAATTTTTCGCCCACTTAATCATGCAATTTTTTATAAGATCCTGTTCAGTTTTTACTTCCAGGAGTTTCCCGTAAAGTACCGAAACTCTTTTTTCTTTTTTTCCTATTAATTTATCCCAAAATCCCTGTTTCTTTTCAAAGCCTACACTTATATCCTTGTTGTATACATCCCTCAGTTGAAAATAATGAAGCCAATTCATGGACTTATTGAGCTCCCTTAGCTCTGAGAAATCTTTCAGATGCCATTCCTTAGTTAGTATGTCCTTGTACTTAAGCCAATTTACCCTTCCATATTGTCTACGGAAGAAGGCTTCTTGTGGGGATAGCCATAGTGGGGTTTGTCTATTAATATATGTTTGTATTTTTGCCAAATTTTTAGTAATGAGCCTCTAATACAATGATTCTTGAAGTTTTTTTCTATTTTTGTTCTTTCGTAGTACATATAGCTATGCCATCCGACCCTAAGGTCGTGTCCCTCAATTGATAGCAAGATTTCGTTTGTAAGTGAGGCCCATTCCCCAACCCAGTCTAGAGCACAAGCTTCATGGTAGGTCTGGAGATCCGGGACACCTAGTCCACCTCTATTTCCATCGTCGATCATATTTATCCATCTTATTCTTGGTTTTCTCCCCCTCCATATAAATTTGGTTAAATCTTTTCTCCAAGAAGTGAAAAGTTTGTTATTGGTAAGAATGGGTAAGTTTTGAAAGAGGAATAGCATCTTCGGTAGGATATTCATTTTTATTAATGAAATCCTACCCATTTCTCCATATTTTTCTTTATATCTTTCCATGCTATATCGTAATTATTTTTAACCAGATTAATATTGTTTGGAGTTAGCATGATGCCCAAATATTTAATCTTGTTCACTATCTCTATTCCCGTCTTTCTCTGAATTTCTTCTTTTTCTTTCTGAGTTATATTCTTTACCATCATCTTGGTTTTATTTTTATTTATCTTTAAACCCATCACCTCGCCAAACCTTTCAATCTTGTCTATCCATTTCTTGACGCTCTCTACCGGGTTCTCGATTACGCAGACTAAATCATCTGCGAACGCCCTGACCTTCAAAGTCTCCTTGTTGATTGTTAGGCCCATTAAGTCTTTGTCCTCAACATAGTTATATTACCAAAAGGGCTGCTAGGCGCAAGGGGAAAAGGACTGCTAGGCGCATGGGTGGAAAGCTTGGAAGGCAATATGCCCTGAACGTGCCACATTATATTGTACATAGCAGCATTCCTTTTACTGATAAAGACAGAACAATGAGCAGATGTGAGACATAACGGGATTATTATACTAACTTGTACTGTGTAGATAGGAACAGAAGAGAAGCAAAATTAAAAATGGTAAAACATATATAGCAGTGTTTCCCAACCTTTTTTGAGCCGCGGCACACTTTTAACATTAAAAAAATCCCTGGGCACACCACCAACCAAAATGACACAAAATGACACTCTAACACAGTAAAGAACGGTTGGGGTTGGTGGCCTGCTGGGAGCAGCTGCTGGGAGTGCCGAAGCCGGGGAGGGGGCGGAACCAGGCTGCACCATGCCCCGCCCCCCTACCCCCGGCTTCACCTCTCCCAGTAGCTGCTCCAGCCTTGAGGGGGCAGTGCCAAGCCAGCGGTGCCAGAGCCAGCACAATGCTGGCTTGGCACTGTCCCCTCAAGGCTGGAGCAGCTGCTGGGAGTGCCGAAGCCGGGGGAGGGGGCCATGGCGGATTGGAGGCTGGCTGGGGAAACAGCCGAAGGAGGCGGTGCCCCGGTCCCTTCTTTTTCTTCGCCACTGCCCGGCCCTTCCTCCTCCTCCCCAAGCAGCATGAGTTCGGCAGGAAGGGGGAGGAAGGGGGGCAGAGAGCTTTTCTCGCGGCACAGCAGGAGGTCCGTCACGGCACACTAGTGTGCCACGGCACACTGGTTGAGAAAGACTGATATATAGCATCGTGTTCTCAAAGGCTTTCATGGCCGGAATCACAGGATTGCTGTGGGTTTTCCAGCCTGTCTGGCCCACATCTATGGCAGCCATCCTCAGAGGTTGTGAGGTCTCTTGGAAACTAGGCAAGTGGGGTTTGTATATCTATGGAATGCCCAAGGGCCATTATCAACTTTATTTTCCAATTTAAAATTTCCTTTTCTTTTGATCTAACAATAAAGAAGATTGAAAAAAGTTTGTGAGGATTAACATTTTTGTTCCAAAGAAAATGTCTCTTCCCTGAATAGCTTAACTGAAGATTCCCGTATGAAAGAATAGAAAGGACTCCCTCTTTAGGAAAGACAGCTCTACACTTCCAATGTTGTTGATGTGTGCTTCCAAGCCATTTCTGGTCCATCACATCCCATTCACAGGATCTTCCTGGCAAGATTTCTGCAGAAGGATCTTGCTTTTAACTTCTTCTGTGGCTGAGAATGACTTGTTGAAGTTCAGTCAGTAAATTTCCATAGCAAAGCACAGATTTGAATTTTTGTCTCTAGAGTTGTAATACCATGATCAAACCAGTTCACCATCCTGGCTCTCGTATCTCAGTAGCACACATCTAAGTTGAATAGAATGATTGGGAAATGGTCCATAGGTACAAACTACATTATTAATAACTAAAAGTTTATAAATAAATATCAGTTTCTCATTATTTTGCAAGCCAAATACTATGTTGTGTCTTCCTGTATATAATGATGATGATGATGATGATGTCGACGACAGATCCCAAATGTAGACTCTACAAAGAAGCAGACGAAACAATAGATCATATCCTCAGTTGCTGCAAGAAGATTGTGCAGACAGACTACAAGCAGAGGCATAATACCATTGGAACTTGTGCCACAAATACCATCTGCTTGTGACAAAGAACTGGTGGGATCACAAGTTTCTGAAAAAGCTACAGAAAATGAACATGTTAAACTACTCTAAGACTTCCAAATTCAGACTAACAGCATTTTAGAGCATAATACTCCTCATCTCACAATCATGTTAAAAAACAAAGTATGGATTGTTGATGTTGCAATCCCAGGCAACTGCAGGATTGAAGAGAAACAACTGGAAAAGCTGACACAATAAGAGGATTTAAAGATCGAATTGCAAAGACTCTGGCACAAGCCAATAAAGGTGGTCCCAGTGGTGATTAGCACACTGGGTACAATGCCTAAAGGCCTTGGCCTGTACTTAAACACAATCTATGCTGACAAAATTACCATCTGCCAGGGCAAAAATCCACCCTACTCGGATCAGTATGAATTATTCGTAGAAAATCACAGTCCTAGACAGTTGGGAAGTGTCCGACATGTGATCCAATAAAACAGCCAGCATAGTGATATTGTTTGCTGTGCACTCATCTTGTTGTGATTCAAATAATAAGAATTCTTGTATCCCACCACCATCTCCCCGATGGGACTCAGGGCGGCATATAAATGGCACAAAGTGCCTAAAAACAGAACATAAAATAAAACCCAGTATAAACTACAATAGAGTAAAACACGCATATAAATCTATAATTTCCAGACTCTCTTTAATAGACAAAAATCCAAATTGGAGGAAGAAAGACTTATTTGGAAGATGAAGCAGTTAGAAATGATCATTCAGAGAAAGTTGGATGTCATGGGAAGTCCTCTGCAAGGGCCACAACCATAAGCACATTTGAAGTTACATTGGGGGAACACTAATTTACAGTGCTATGCAGTGAATCCCATCCCTCCCTCTCACGCCAGCAATCCTAATTTTCTGGGAAGCAGTCATTTTCATTTGTGAGGGTCAGTTCCCCTGTCAATCTGGAAACAGCTCCACTGATAGTCCTTCAACTCCCCATGATTCATGAGCGATAACTGGTGTGACAGGCAGGCAGGACTCCTATTGCAGTTCCCCCTATTGCTGGATATTGCTTGCTTTTTGCTTTGACATAAAAAAACATTTTCTGAACAGGTTGGTATGCGATTTAGTACTCACTCTACCTACCCAAGAAACGATTTTAAAACACATTGATCCCTTTTGCCAGAGACATTTTTCACACAGTGCCAAATGTATAGGTGTCCAAAAAGGCATAAAAATCAAACATTCATTGATAACACACTAGCATTGTTGAACAGGTTGGTATGTCTTTTTATGAAGTACAGCTGAAGCAGTTGCTTCCAAGTCCATCATAAACACTGCACACTGTTGCTACAGATTCATATAAATGTATACCAGCCACTAGGTAGCCTTAAAAAAACATTTTACTGTTGCAAATTTTTTCACGACCCCAATATTAAAGTAAGGGGAACCCATTTGGGAGCAATAGTTTAAGAAACAGGGCCTTGCTTGATTGTCAGCTAGCTGCTTCCTGTACAACAAGGGTTTGATCAGAGGAGCTGATTCCTGGTGAGTAGAAATGGAGAACTTTCATGGTCCTTACATAGTCCTTAAAGTAGGGGATGTTTTCATGTCAGGAGCAACTTGAGAAACTGGTGTGAGAGAATTGACCACCTGCAAGGATGTTGCCCAGGGGACACCTGGATGTTTGATGTGTTACCATCCTTGGGGAGGCTTCTCTCATGTCCCCACATGGGGAGCTGGAGCTGACAAAGGGAGCTCAACCTGCTCTCCCTGGATTCGAACTTCTGACCAGTCCTGCCAGCACAGAGGCTTAACCCTTTGTGCCACCGGGGGCTCCAAAAAAAATAGGGATCATACATATGAAACAGTCACAAGTATGTAACTGTAGGTTACGCATTTATAATTGGCCCTTTTGGACTATAATTTGCAGAATTGCTAACTGGCCAAAAAGTATGCTTTCCCCCTCCTAAGATAAGTAACCTTCCCTCAAGCTAGGAACCATCAGAAAAAAAACAGGCCATGGAGCCAAATTAACAAATATGAAATAAAACAACATGTCAAAGAGCCAAGATAAGAGGATGAAGATAAGCAGTATTTCTGTCGATTGGAGGGTAAAGTAAGTGCATTTATTCAAATAATCTGTTTTGAAAAAGATCATCTTACTTAGGCTCGTCTTTCCAGCAAAATTTGACTGTCCAACTAATACAGGACTTTCAAGACTTTCCATAAATAAAGTATGCTAGATTTAGAGCCTAGGTCATGCTCTACAAGAGGCCTGAGCATTTCTGTTGCATGTTCTTCTCTCTTTTGACCACTGGTTGCTCTGTTCTAAACAAACTTGGCTTGCAACTAAGTTCATAGTGAGAAGGCTTGAATATGTGGTTCCACTGTCAGCATTTAAATATATCTGTTTGTGAGATAGTTTCATAATATATAATATATAATATAATCAAATGTCTTGCCACACATTGCCATGCAGGGACAGTGAAACACCTTTCAGATATAACCAGCTATAGTTATACCACAAACACTGGGCATTATTTTAGATTTCTCTCTTAAAATCAGAGGAATCTAAACGTGGCTATGTTACATTGCCTGTGCATAGTACTATCAAAGGCAAATCTTAATTAAATGTATAATGTGGCAACCTATCTCAATGGGATACACTTGAAGATATGTGTTATTTTACAGACGTTTTCATGTACAGAAATCCTTTCTGCTAAATTTGGGTCTTCTTCAGAAAACATACAATATTTTCTATTGATCTGTTACATTAGCTAGAGAGCTAAATCAGCCATTATAAATACAGGTTGGGGTACTGATCCATTATCCAGGCGGAAGCCAAAAGAGGGTGTTAGTGGGGAGTTTGAAGGAGAAAAGCAATTTCCTTCTGTTTTTCTGTTATTCCCGCCACCCATGTCCCTTTCATGGAAACCCTCGGGCTTTAGCATAGCTAGCAAATCACCAGCAATGATAAGATCTACCAATCGAAAGGTTGCCAGTTCGAAGCCCAGGGTCCATGTGAGCACCCGACTGTCAGCCCAGCTCACTGTTTACCTAAGCAGTTCGAAAACAGCTTAGAGCTATAACTAGAGAAATTAGATATTGCTTTAAAAGTGGGGGAGGTATTTTACGACACCATAAAAGCAAAAGATCAGAAAAATGCCTGTCGACCAAAAGGAATGAGGAAGTCCTGATGGCTCTTTGTCATAGAGCAGTGCTGTCAACATCTACCGGACCGGGGCCTGATGTTTGGTCACTGATGACCTGGGGGGCCGCTCGGACCCGCCCCCGCCCCCAGCCCCGCCCCCGCCCCGGCAGCAGCTGAAGGCGTCACCCAGGGAGGTGATCCAGGCGAAAACTCTCCCGCAAGCCGGGTTCTCGTGTCCCCCGAGAGCCTTCCAAGCTTGCTGGAGGGGTTTCACCCAGATCTCGCCTCCCTCTGATCAGAGAGGCGTGAGCCGGGCGACAGCTCTCTCGCAGGCCTGGATGGCTCGTGGGGAAGCAAGAACCAGGCGCTCGCTTCCCCCACGAGCCATCAAGCCTGCGAGAGGCTGTCGCCCAGATCTCGCCTCCCTCTGGTCAGGGGGAAAGGAGGGAGGAGGCATCCTAGCAGGGAGAAGGCAGCGGATCGCTGCCTCTTCCCTGCCAGGCCCCTCCGTCCTTCCTTCCTTTCCTCCCGGCGGCGGTGTCCCAAACGGAACGCCGCTGCCAGGGTGAAAGGAGGGAGGGAGGGGAGCGTCCTGGCAGGAGAAGGCAGCGGATCGCTGCCTCTTCCCTGCCAGGCCCCTCCGTCCTTCCTTCCTTTCCTCCGGCGGCGGCGTCCCAAATGGAACACCGCTGCCAGGGTGAAAGGAGGGAGGGAGGCATCCTGGCAGGAGAAGGCAGCGGATCGCTGCCTCTTCCCTGCCAGGCCCCGTCCGTCCTTCCTTCCTTTCCTCCCGGCGGTGGCGTCCCAAACAGAACGCTGCTGCCAGGGTGAAGGAGGAGGAGGGAGGCGTCCTGGCAGGGAGAAGGCAGCGGATCGCTGCCTCTTCCCTGCCAGGCCCGTCCTTCCTTTCCTCCGGCGCGGCGTCCCAAACAGGAGGCATTGGAAGGGGGGAGATGCCCGTGGCTCCTCCCTCCCTTCCAAGGCACCCTGGCAGCAGCTGAGGCGGCGATTTCGCGCCTTCAGCTGCTGCCAGGGTGCCTGGAAGGAGGGAGGAGCCACCAGGCATCACTTCTCCCCTTCCAAGGCATCGGGCCGCCGAGAGAGGGACAAGGCGGCGGTACAGGGAGGAGGGCCAGCTCTCTTCCTCCTGCCTGTATCGCCTCCGTCTCTCTCTCAGCGGCGCTGCTGCAAGCTGCCTGCAGCGGCGCCGCCGAGAGAGGGAGAAGGCGATACAGGCAGGAGGAAGAGAGCTGGCTCCTCCTCCCTGCCTGTATTGCCCCTCCGTTCCTCTCTCGGCGGCGCTGATGCGATGCAGTTTGCATTAAGCGCCGCAGAGAGAGAGAAAGGGGTGGTGTAGGAGGAGGAGAGAGCTGGCTCCTCCTCCTGTACCGCCCCTTTCTCCCTCTCGGCGGCGCCAATGCAAACTGCATCGCATCGGCGCCGCCGAGAGAGGGACGGAGGGGGCGATACAGGCAGGGAGGAGGAGCCAGCTCTCTTCCTCCTCCTGTCCGCCTCCTCTCTCCCCCGGCCGCCATTTTTTTCAAAAAAATTTGAATTTTTTGAAAAAATCTTGCTGAGGGTAGCGGGGTAGCGGGGGCCATGTCCAACAGGCTGGGGCGGATCCAGCCCGTGGGCCGCCTGTTGGACAGGGATCTCTAGAGGATGGAGCAGCTGTATCCCCCTGTGGCTGAATTCGAGCACAACCTCCAAGATGCCAAAAAGCTGGAAGTTGACACAACATACCTCCTTTCTGTCTGCCTGTTTCTGTCCTGTCTGTCCAAATGGCCATTGAATGTTTGCATGTATGTGTACTGGGATCCGCCCTGAGTCCCCTTGGGTGGATAGGACAAAATATAAATAAAGTGTTATTGTTGTTGTTGCTGTTGTTGTTTATGTAATGGGGAGTGGGGGAGGTATAACCAGCAAAAATGGGGAAATGATTTTCCTCCTTCAACTCCCCCCCCCATAAAATGGATTATCCTTCTTTATCTAGCACCCCCTTTTGGCCTCCGCCCAGATAATGAAACAGTACTCAAGTTGGCTATTTAAAATGCTTGGGGCTGGAAGTTTTTGAATTTCAGAATATCTCTATTGGCATATACAGTACATACATAATGGGATATCTTGAAGACGAGACCCAAATCTAAACACAAAATTAATTAATGTTCTCCATACATTTTATACACAGAGACTGCAGGAAGTTTTATACATTATTTCACATACAATATTTTTTGCATAAAAGAATCTTGTGTACATCAGAAAGTAAAGGTGTCACTGCCACAGCCACCCATGTGGACAACTGCGGAGGAGTTTGGAAATCTGGATAGGGGTGCTCAACCTGTACATCTGTTTGCAGAATAAAACCTCCACACCTAATGATTACAATAATCATGCTCTGCTGGATCACACCAAAGACCCAACTTGTCTAGCATTGTTTTTAACAGTGGCCAAAGAAGGGTTCCAACGGGAAGCTCACAAGTACAAATATGATTGGACCTTTCTACTGGTATTGACAGGCATCCTGTCTAATGATACTAGAAGTAATATATAGTTGCCTAATAGTCACGGATCATTTGTTCCCTATGAGTTTTTTGACTTTCCTGCTTATAGAGGTAATATACAGGCATTCCCCAAGTTATGAACAAGATAGGTCCTATAGGTTGGTTCTTAAGTTGAATTGGTATGTAAGTTGGAACAGGTACATTTCTAAGTATAACTCCAGCCAAATATACTTTAACTTTGGATAGCACAGGGAAGGGTGAACACCCCTGCAGTATTTGTTTTGCTCTCTGTGCACCTGTTCAGAAGATTTCACCTCACTTTCTGTCCCTGTGACCATTGGATTTTGAAAAAAATTGACTTGTTGTGGAAACAAGGGTTGCTGATAAAACTTCAGTGGAGACACCTTTTCCCCATGATAATAACTCTTTCAAGAGCGATTTTCCCTTCTTATGGGTAGATTTTTCTCACTTCCTGTTGTCTCACTCCTGTTTTAACAATGAGTCATTTGTAAGTCAGAAGTTTGTATCTTGGGGACTGCCTGTATAATTGCCTAGTAGAAACTGAGAGCATTGAATTTGACTACAATCTCTTTAAAGAGTTCTTAGTTCTAAAGTTATAACTACACAGCGCCTTGTAAAGAACGAGAAACAAACTTAATATTGCTGAAAGCAAAGTAATGGTGTGTGTGTGGGTGTATAAGCAATGTTGCACACACCCTGCATCCAGCTATCAGTCTATTTTTGAACTCTTTCTGATTAATCAAACATTCATGTTCTTTATATACTATCTATGAGAAGGAAATTACAAATATGCCCTGGATCTGGATGAGCTTAATTTCCATGCCAACACGTTTTTCGTCTAATTGAATAAAACCCTTCTTTTCCGCTTCCTCCACTGTACACATAATTATTATTGGGACTAATATTTGCTGCCATTTAAATGCCGTCATTTGCTCTGCATTCACCAACAGAAATTCTGCCGAATGATAAAAATAAATAGAACAAAGGGCTATTGTAAATACAGTCTTATCATGGTGTTTCTTATGACTGGTAAGATTTAACAGACATTGTATACAAAATAATGCAATTTCCCCAGTCACCACCAGATGGTATTTTGAAAACAAGCTCCTTTCAATGCTGTCTTATCTGGTTGCAGGGAATATTGCATTTGGATATCTTCCAGGAAAGGCATGATAAAACTACACATAGACAGCTCCAAATATATAACTGCAGTGCTCCCCTTGCCTTTACAGATCCTTTCAATCTACGTTTTCACTGTGTTGTCAAGGGCTTTCATGGCCAGAATCACTGGGTTGCTGTGAGGTTTCCAGGCTGTATGATTATGTTCCAGAAGCATTTTCTCCTGACGTTTCGCCCACATCTCTGACAGGCATGTAAATTTTCACTCTTCTCAGAGTTGTAAGACAAGTTTATTTCTAATGTAATAATTCTATTCCAGACATACAAATATTTGCAGATATTTTTTCAATTGCTGAGCTATACAGATCAATTTACCTACCTACCTATGTACCAACCTACCCCATTTCTGCCATCACTCCAATGCCATGGAACTTCTTGCAGTGATGCAAGAAGAAAATGAGGAAATATTTCCCATAATAGCAACAAGCAAATATATTGAGGACTAGCCATCCGCTGCCACACGTTGCTGTTGCCCAGTCTGTGTATATGTGTTTTGTGTGTGTGTGTGTGTGTGTATGTAGTTTTGTGCATGTGTTGTAATGTAATTTTTATTTTTTGTCTTTTTACACCTCTTCCGCTGTGTTTTTCAGAGTTTTAATGAGTGATGGTCACTCATTGGCCTGATAGGTGTATTGTGTCCATATTTGGTGTCCATTCGCCCAGTAGTTTTTGAGTTATGTTAATTCCACAAACGAAGATTACATTTTTATGTATATAGATAAACTTATAACACTGCAATAGAAATGTTATATGAATGAGTATCCTTCATATAACTCTTATAACACTACACTTAATCTGAAGTGATCTTTTTATTGATATAGATGGTTACATCCTTATAGGTAACAGGCCAATTTCAGTTAATCACTATATCAATAGGAACATTTTGAAATATATAATAACTCCTTTCCAAGCACCTTTCTGCTTCTTTGCTCTTTACAAATATTGTGTCCTGCAATGCCCATTTTGGGGGGGGGGGGTGTTAAGGGGAAGGGAGAAGAAAATTGATGACAGCAGAATATCTCGTATACAAAACTCTCACTTTGGGTTTTAGTGTTGCTAAGCCATTCAGAGTAAAGTTGCCAACAGGGGACCCTTCCACACAGCCCTATATCCCAGAATATCAAGGCGGAAAGGTCCACATTATCTGAGTGTAGACTCAGCTAACCCAGTTCAAAGCAGATATTGTGGGATTTTCCTTGATATTCTGGGACAGTGTTTCCCAACCTTTTTTGAGCCGCGGCACACTTTTTACATTTGCAAAATCCTGGGGCACACCACCAACCAAAATGACACAAAATGACACTCTAACACAGTTATACGTATAGTTAATATGTTTTAAAATGTATTTATACACTCAGTGTGAAACCTGGGCCTGTTTCGATGAACTCAACATATATATCCTGGCACGAATGGCAGAAAGACACAAACTTCCCACACAGAACTCCCATAACCAGGACAAAATGTTATAAGAGTTTGGTGGGCATTGACCTTGAGTTTTGGAGTTGTAGTTCACCTATATCCAGAGACCACTGTGGACTCAACCAATGTTGGATCAGGACCAAACTTGGCATGAATACTCAAAATGCCCAAATATGAACACAGATGGAGTTCAGGGGAAATAGATCTTGACATTTGGGAGTTGTAGTTCCTGGGATTTATAGTTCCCCTACAATCAAAGAGCATTTTGAACCCCACCAATGATAGAACTGGGCCAAACTTCCCACACAGAACCCCCAGGAGGCAAGAGGAGGTCTCTACTTGGGGAAAGGGAGGCGGGCCTTCCCAATGCATGGAGAGGGAGAGACCAAATAGACAGCGGGTGGGGAGGGGGGTGTTTGTAATTTTGTGCCTTTATTGAGATAGGTTTCTTAGGGTTTTTATACTTCAACACACTAGACTCCCCCCCCCCCTTTCCTGGAGGTTCCAATTTCCCACGGCACACCTGATGATTGCTCACAGCACACTAGTGTGCCCCGGCACACTGGTTGGGAAACACTGTTCTGGGATATAGGGCTGTGTGGAAGCACCCAGAGAGTAGTTCAGAAAGGATTGCAGGACCTTCCAATTTTGGTACACTGTTTAGGAATGCAAACCAAATATAAAGATTGCCAAGATATTTCTCAGGGGCCCCTTCCACACAGCTGAATAAAATCCCATATTATCTGCTTTGAACTGGGATATATGGCAGTGTGGACTCAGATATTCCAGTTCAAAGCTAATATTGTGGGCTATTCTGCCTTGATATTCTGGGTTATATGGCTGTGTGGATCGTCCTGGGTTTCAGAAGGTCGCAGGAAAGAGTGATATAATTTTGCAGTGAAAATCCAACTGCTAGTTTTCTGCCACAGCTCTCCCTTTGCAAGATCCGAGCTGAGTTGTTGATACTAATATGTCTTTGAGATTACTATGATTATGTTTATGTTTATTTATACCCTTTTTCTCTCTGCTTACATAAAAACCATTTCAATACAATTTAAAATCTACAAATCTACCAATATTAAAACAGAGGTGTTTTTTTTTTTAAAAAATCAATGTTAAAATCCATAAAACATATTCAAAGGTGAAAAGCACAGCACCGCCTGACTTGATCTGTAAAACCTTCTTCTTTCAAAGCCTGCCTGAATAAAAAAGCTTTCAGAGCACTGCCATAAAGCAAACATGACAACAATTAACAACAATTCTACTTTGGGCTAGGAGGATGTTGCCCCTTCTCTGAATTCAGGTTTCCATTAATAGTCAAACTTTTCAAAGACTCCGATTTTTCAAATTATAGCATATTGGCACTTACTTGTTTAATGGCTGTGGGCAAAGATGTTGAATTTCAAGTTTTAATTTTTGGCATGATTTATGAGAAGCTTTACTCCAGCTAAGATTTACCACACTGCAGAATGTGCATTTTGCCAGCAAAATACGATAATGTGTGGTACCTCCCACATTACATCTGTCTCTTTGGGGCAGGTCCAAGGAAGGAGAATATCACAAGCCCAGAAATGACAAACTAGATCAGTGTTTCCCAACCAGTGTGCCGGGGCACACAAGTGTGCCATGAGCGATCATCAGGTGTGCCGTGGGAAATTGGAACCTCCAATACCCTTTTCTTCCACCGCCTGCCAAACATTTACTTTTCTTCTCCACTCGGGCTCCCTTCTTCCCAGCCTCGCTCTGCTTACTTTGCTCAGGAGGGGAGGGGGGAGGGAGGAAGACGTGACCCATGCGGGCTCTACTGCGCAGACTTGCCCCACGTCTTCCTCCCTCCCCCTCCCCCTCCCCTCCTGAACATGCTCACACTGCCCCCTCGGATCAAAATGGTGGCAGAAGCGGCAGTGTGAGCAAAGCAAAGCAAAGCGAGCAGAGCGAGGCTGGGAAGAAGGGAACCTGAGTGGAGAAGAAAAAGTAATTGTTTGGCAGGAGGGGGAAGAAAGGGCGTGAAGGGGAAGGGGGAGGAAGAGGTCTCTGTCGAAAGCTGGCATGGGCAAACTTGGACCTTCCAGGCGTTTTGGACTCCAACTCCCACCATTCCTAGCAGCCTCAGGCCCTTTTCCCCCCCCCCCCCCTCAGCCACTTAAGCAGGAAAGGGCCTCAGGCTGTTAGGAATAGTGGGAGTTGGAGTCCAAAGCACCCAGAGGGCCGAAGTTTTCCATACCTATTTTAGGGACCTTAAAGTGGAGAGCCTCCTTCCAACATTGTGATTCTGGATAGAAAACAAACAACAACATAACATAACATTGTTTGAGTCCACAGTGCTCTCTGGGTGTTGGTGAACTACAACTTTCAAACTCAAGGTCAATTCCCAAGCAAACCCTTTCAGTACTTTCTGTTGGTAATGAGAGTTCAATATGCCAAGTTTGGTTCAATTTCATTGTTGCAAGAGTTCCGGATGCTCTTTGATTGGGTGTTAACTATAAATTGAACTGAAACAAGATCGTAGTTGAAAGCTAAAATTTGCTGATCTTCCTTTGGACAGTTTTTGGTTATCTGTTGCCAGGGAGTTCCCCATTCTGGCCAACAAAGCTATTTTGACATTGCTCCCGTTTTCAACCATGTATCTGTGTGAGATGAGCTTCTCTAGCTTGAATGCGATGAAAACTAAACAGAGAGACTGACAGCTGTTGAGCAAGACCTTCGTGTGTTTCCTTCTGCCATTCCTGCCACGATATCTATGTTGTGTTCATCGAAACAGGTCCAGGTTTCACACTGAATGTATAAATACATTTAAAAACATATTAACTATATGTATTACTGTGTTAGAGTGTCATTTTGTGTCATTTTGGTTGGTGGTGTGCCCCAGGATTTTGTAAATGTAAAAAATGTGCCGCGGCTAAAAAAAGGTTGTGAAAGACTGAACTAGATGATGCTCTCTCCCTCCCTCCCTCCCTCCCTCCCTCCCTCACACACACACACAGAAGGCTTGCCCGCTAAGGGATTAGGTTACTTACTGGTGTTATAAACAACTCAATTGCCAAGAGACAGGGCACAAACAATATCTCCTGACATATCTTCTTGAAAGTATCAAAAATAGCAGGAGAATATGTCAGATTTTATTGATCAACAAATGCCCCTCAAAAATTCACTCTTAATGTCACTGCCCCAAACATTTCACTATCTGAAACAATACCAAACTTTGCAGGAGACACTGAAGTCTTGTATCTTATTTCATGTTCCGCTGGGCAGGCCCAGAGCATACATCTTGTTATGAAAGTTGTGCACTATATTGAAAAAATTGCTATGCACTATTTATTTTCTCTCTCATCATGGCCAAAGGCATCTTTGTCTGGCAACACGCAGCAAGAAGACATCCTCAGATCTGTCACAGTTGTAACAAATGCTTGATTTTAGGTGCCACTACAGTCCTATTGGTACAGGAACAATAACAAAAAACGGAGAGAGAAATCTGAAGACATGGAGCATTTGGAGCATCATGAAAATGAACTGCACATTTGTTCCATGTATATATTTTTGTGAGTGTGTGTCAGGAGCAACTTGAGAAACTGCAAGTCACTTCTGATGTGAGAGAATTGGCCGTCAACAAGAATATTGCCCATGGGACGCCCTGATGTTTTTGATGTGTTACTATCCTTGTGGGAGGCGTCTCTCATGTCGCCGCAAGGGGGAACTGGACCTGATAGAGGGAGCTCATCCATACTGTGTCTGGATTCGAACCTGCGACCTGTTGGTCTTTAATCCTGCTGGCACAAGGGTTTAATCCACTGCACTACCAGGCGCTCCTTGATCCATGTATAAGTTCCATGTTATGGCTGATGGAACGTGTAGTCCAACATAATCTCAACATTCAAATTGACATATAAATGTTCCATGTATAAGTCATTTTGAATGTTGAGATTATGTTGGACTACATGTTCCATCAGCCGTAACCAGCCAAAGGTGAGGTATGATGGGAATTAAACATGGCACCATCATGGGGATATTTGAACTGCACAAACAACTAGGCATCTGGATTTAAGAGAAAATTGGTGGCTGTTTAATTTATATTAGGATGACATAATTGTAACACACTGTTAGTTTTAGATGTAACTGAATTCCCAACTGGGTACTCAAGCAATCGAGTAATGGAGGGGGAAATATCCTGAAGATACATAGCACTTGGAGTATAACGGAAATGAACTGCACACAAACTCTATGTACAATGTGTTTGAAAGATTCTTCACTCCTCTCTGAGATGTCCTTTTACAAGCCCCAAAGCCATTAAGGGAGGTCCCAGGGCCAATTAAATGATGTGGGAGCACACAAAGTAGTGGGAGATGACTGAATTTTTCCTATATTTCATACGCATGTGCAACTTATCTATTCCTTGATTATCCTTTGACTCAGCTGATGTCTTAAAACTTGTTTCAAAAATGTTGGGCCACTTAGGTTTTCTTTTCTCCAGCACTCCTTGAAAGCCATCTTTGACAAAATAATAATAATAGTACCAACAAAAATTGTCTTTATTTATAGCCTGCTTTTCTCCCTAAATTGGACCCAAAGCAGCTCACAACATTATATAAAAGACAATACAAAACATTATACATATACAAAACAATAACCTAGTGGGTTAAACCTTTGTGCCAGCAGGATTGAAGACAGACAGGTTGCAGGTTCGAATCCAGGGAGAGCGTGGATGAGCTCCCTCTGTCAGCTCCAGCTCCACATGCGGGGACATGAGAGAAGTTTCCCACAAGGATGGTAAAATATCAAGACATTCAGGCATCCCCTGGGCAACGTCCTTGCAGATGGCCAATTCTCTCACCAGAAATGACTTGCAGTTTCTCAAGTCACTCCTGACATGGAAAAAAACCCTATAAAAACAAATTTACAATAAGAAATAAACATTTGAAAACATTTGTCTAATACAGTTATTACCGGCAACTCAACAAAACGGATGGTAATGTTAGTGCGATTCAATAAAAGTTAGCCTTCCTGTCATTACAGCTAAGTGTTTTCATCAAAAGCTTGAATCAACAGGAAGGTCTTTATAAGGTAAAGGTAAAGGTTGTCCCCTGACTTTAAGCCCAGTCATGTCTGGGGGTTGGTGCTCATCTCCACTTCTAAACCAAAGAGCTGGAATTGTCCGTAGACACCTCCAAGGTCATGTGGCCAGCATGACTGCATGGAGCCCCGTTACCTTCCCTCCGGAGTGGTACCTATTGCTCTACTTACATTTTCAAACTGCTAGGTTGGCAGAAGCTGGGGCTAACAACGGGAGCTCATGCCGCTCCCTGGATTCGAACCTGCAACCTTTCGGTCTGCAAGTTAAGCATCTCAGCACTTTAACCCACTGTGCCACCAGGCTGCTTTTAAAAAAGATGTCAGGGAAGAGACTTTTAACCTCCGTGGGGCAGCAATCGAGAAGGACCTCTCTCTCATCGCTGCCAACCACATTTGCAATGGTGACGGCAACGAGAGGATGGCCTCACTAGAAGATCTTAATGTTCAGGCAGGTTGGTATGAGGAGATGTGGTCCAATTGCTCTACAACTGATCTATCTCCATACAAAGGCTAGACTCCCAAGCATGTAGCCAGGGGGGGGGGGGTTGAGGGGCTTCAGCCCCCCCCCAAATTCTTGGGGTGGTCCGCGAGAAGGCCTTACTAGTACATTATTTAAACTGTTATGTTTATTCATATCATGATTTGATCACCATGCTCAATATATCCCATATGCATGGGGGTATGGGCTAATGATTCAAAAGGTTTGCTAGGGTAGACTGTTATGCCCAACAATATTGGAAAAAGTAAGGGTTTGCTACTAGAGATGTCAGGAATGTAAAGAGCAGTGTGTGACCCCTTTGACTCTAGGACCCGGAGCAATGGGTTCAAATTACAGGAAAGGGGATTCCACCTGAACATTAGGAAGAAAAGCTATGTACAGAGTTAACAGGTGGTGAATATTATATACAAGAATAACAGGAATCGAATAAAAGACACATTAAAAACAAAGGCTATAAAATGAAATGAGACAACTTCCATTTCCTAAAGCAGGATCCCCCTGGTGACGCAATGGGTTAAAACTTTCTGCTGGCAGGACTGCTGACCGAAAGGTCGGTGGTTCAAATCTGGGGAGTGGGGTGAACTCCCGCTGTCAACTCCAGCTTTGCATGCAGGGATATGAGAAAAGCCTCCCACAGGATTAAAACATCTGGGCATCCCCTGGGCAATGTCCTTGCAGATGGCCAATTATTTCACACCAGAAACGGCTTGCAGTTTCTCAAGCCGCTTCTGATACACACACACACACAATCCTAAATCAGTCTATAACTGTTAATATGCTATCAAATGGCTATACAGGTGATGCCTAGAGATGCCTCTATGAACCATCTAGGAGATTAAGGTCTTCTGGGGAAGCCCTGCTTTCGGTCCCGCCTCCTTCACAGGCGCGGTTGGTGAGGACGAGAGACAGGGCCATCTCAGTGGTGGCCCCTCAGCTTTGGAACTTCCCAGTGAAATTAGATCAGCCCCCTCCCGCTTGGCCTTCAGAAAGAAAGCAAAGACATGGCTGTGGGACCAAGCCTTTGGTTAGTAAGCAGTGCAAGAAATGAATACGGATTATGCGCAATTGACACATGGAATGGCCTAGGATTGTGGTTTTGGATTATGTCGTTTTAATGTTTATATTAATATTTTTTTAATTATGTGTCTTAATGTCTAAATGTTGCTTATGTTTATGGTTTAATATGGTTTTAATAGTTTAATTCACAGTTGTATGTTATTGTTTGATTTTATGTTTTGGTTTTCACATGTATGTTGACATTAAATTTTCCCATGACTATGCTGGAAACCCCTTTGAGTCTCCCCAGGGGTGAGAAAAAGGTAAAGACAAAGGTTTTCCCTTGACATGAAGTCCAGCTGTGTCCGTCTCTGGGGTGTGGTGCTCATCTCCATTGCTAAGCCGAAGAGCCGGCGTTGTCCATAGACACCTCATGTGGCCGGTATGACTGCATAGAGCGTCGTTACCTTCACGCCAGAATGGTACTTATTGATCTACTCACATTTGCATGTTTTCAAACTGCTCGGTTGGCAGAAGCTGGGGCTGACAGTGGAAGGTCACGCCGCTCCCCGGATTCAAAACTGTGACCTTTCAGTCAACAAGTTCAGCAGCTCAGTGTTTTAACCCATTGCGCCACCGGGGGCTTCCTAGGGGTGAGGAAAGCGGTATACAAATACATTAAATAATAAATAAATAATAGTAATTTGGCAGTTTTTATGGAAAGTAAGACATTGCCTTACTTTCCCGATTTGTTCCTAAATCTCTATAAATCTAACACAGCAATAGAATGTTCTTTCATACATTCTAGTTATTCTACTGCAAGCTGTCAAACAGGGTTGTAAAAATAGGGGACATAGTTGGCTTAGTTCACCAATTATTTTCGTTTTTGTCATTTAAAGGGTTTTCGCTTCAGGCCTCCTAACACAATAAGTGCAGGTGCTGTCACAATTCCAGTAACACTTCAGTGTGTAGGGAAAGATTGAAAGTTTCCACATCCTCCAAAACGAAAGTCTTTATTATGTGAGATGCTTTGAAGCTAAGGATCAAATTCAGGCTGCTGCCTTGGAGAGCTTAGAAACCCTTTGTAGCCGAAGACTGTGGCTCTCTGGCCCTCCTTTTGGAAACAAGAGCGAACAATACAAACCAGTCTGCTGGCCAAGTACCCAACTAGAAACTTAAATCTTCTCTTGCTTAATTTCCCCTGCAGTTTCATTTGGCTGTTGTTTTGGATGGTTATCGCCGTGTGTGGCTGATTTTTTTGTGTGCAAATACCTTTCAATCTATTGAGGCATTCTTTACAAAATGTGTCCATGTGCTTGAAGAATAAGTGTGTGGGGATAAAAACCCATAATAATGTGTGAATGGAAGATCTGGTTGAATTGCAATGGGGCAGAAAGGCTTGTTGAAGAACTTGCCCCACAAATCTTCCCTCTAAAAGAGTAAACACATCCCATTGAGAGTCATCACACCTCCCACAATGCTCTCAAAATCCCATACTTGAAGATTATATTGGTGAAGTTGGAGAGCTTTCTCCCCCAAATCTTCCCAGAAGCTTCTGCTCAATTGCTTACTTTGCTGCTATTCCAGCCAACATTCAATTCTCTCTCTCTCTCTCTTTAACTTTTCCACTTAATTTCTGGCACAAAAATTCAACTCTAAATTTAAAAACCAGATTATTTATCCACCAAAACAAAGCCTGGTTTAGTATTTTTGTAATTACAGTTTAACCCGATTATTCCAGGATTTAAAAATGCTTTGTGTGGGTTGCATGGTATTTTCTAAAGCAGTGTTTCTTGACCTTCCTAATGCCGCAACCCCTTAATACAGTTCCTCATGTCATGGTGACCCCCCAACCATAAAATTATTTCCGTTGCTACTTCATAACTGTGATTTTGCTACTGTTATGAATCGTTATGTAAATATCTGATATGCAGGATATATTTTCATTTGCTAGCCCAAATTTGGCACAAATACCCAATACGCCCAAATTTGAATACTAGTGGGGTTTGGGGGATTGATTTTGTCCTTTGGTAGTTGTGGTTGCTGGGATTTTTAGTTCACCTATAATCAAAGAGTATTCTGAACTCCACCACGGATGGAACTGAACCAAACTTGGCACACAGAACTCCCATGACTAACAGAAAATGCTGGAAGGCTTTGGTGGACATTGACCTTGAGTTTTGGAGTTGTAGTTCACCTACATCCAGAGAGCACTGTGGACTCAAACAATGATAGATCTGGACTTATCTTGGCACAAATACTCAATATGCCCAAATGTGAACACTGGTGGAGTTTGGGGAAAATAGGCCTTGACATTAGGGATTTGTAGTTGCTGGGATTTATAGTTCACCTACAATCAAAGAGCATTCTGAACCCCACCAATGATAGAATGGCCAAACTTCCCAAACAGAACCCCCATGCCGTAAAGAGACTCACAGGTGCAAGCTTCCCCCTAGCCTCACAAGCTCTCCCTCGCCCACACATGTGCACCACGCTGCCATGCGCCGAGCACGCCTGCTCTCTCCTCCCTGCTTGGAGTCTCAAAAAGAGCCCACCCCCTTGGCTGAGAGGCCTGTAGAGAGCCCAGCCAATCACAGTAGAGGAGGGCTTTTGGTGGGAGGATTTCCCATTGGTTTCCAAAAAAGAAGAGAAGGATAGGCAGGGTGGGAGAAAGAACTCTTGTTTGTTGGAGGCAAGTGTGGATGTTGAAATTGGTCACCTTGATGAGCATTGAATGGCCTTGCAGCTTCAAAGCCTGGCTGCTTCCTGCCTGGGGGAATCCTTTGATGGAATGTGTTAGCTGGCCCTGATTGTTTCCTGTCTGGAATTCCCTTGTTTTCTGAGTGTTGTTCTGTTATTTACCGTCCTAATTTTACAGTTTTTTTTTTTAAAATACTGGTAGCCAGGTTTTGTTCATTTTCATGGTTTCCTCCTTTCTGTTGAAATTGTCTACATGCTTGTGGATTTCAATTCCAGACAAAAAAACATACAATAAAAACACAGGGCCAGCTAACACCTCCCAACAAAGGATTCCCCCAGGCAGAAGCAGCCAGGATTTGAAGCTGCAAGGCCATTCAGTGCTAATCAACATGGCCAATTGCAACATTCACACTCGCCTCCAACAAACAATTCTCCCACCCTGGACGTTCCACAGATATATAAACCTCACTTGCCTACTTTCCAACAGACCTCACAACTTCTGAGGATGCCTGCCATAGATGTGTGTAAAAAATCAGGAGAAAATGCTTCTGGAACATGGCCATACAGCCCAGAAAACTCACAGCAACCCAGTGATTCTGGCCATGAAAGTCTTCAACAATACATGCTATGAATGACTGTTGTCATCACCTCCCTCTTAAATTGGACTTTTCTTCGGGCAGGTTGAAATCTGGGGCTCCAGGTTATGTTGAACATTAGACTGGCCGTTTTAGAGAGGGGGGGAGGCAGTCAAGTTCTTGCTTCTACTGCTCTTCCTCTCTCGTTGCCTTGCTTGTGAGGGAGACACTTAGCTTCACCATGAAATTGTTGAGTCTTCGTGGCAAAGTTGTTTCTTCCCTTCTCCAGTGAAAAAAATGAATGATGTAGAGTTGGCGGTTTTTCCACCAGAGAAGACAACAGATGCAACCCAGAGGTAAATAGGAAGGAAGAACATTGGAGGCAAGAGCTGAGGCACTTCTTTTTTCTCTCAGAAAAGGACTGCAACTTACCACCAAGCATGGGAAATTGAGACTAATCTGCATTGCTGTGCGGGAAAAGCGTCCTCTTGCAAACCCAGAGTGAGGTGCTAAAAACCAAACTACAGCCAAAAAAAGTTTAGCCTATTTTAATTTTAGTCCCTTACTATTTCCAAGATGTGCAGGCCCGCTCCAGATCCAGCAAGCCATGCAGGAGCCTTTGTGGGTCAAACAAACATACAAACATGCGTACAATCATATTTTAAAAACTTTTATATAAAGAGATGACAGGTGCCTGAAATTTGGAATAAAGGGTAAACGTTTCCCCTTGATATTAAGTCTAGTCATATCAAACTCTGGGGGACGGGGGGTGGTCATCTCCTTTCCGAAGCCGAAGAGCCAGTGTTGTCCGTAGACACCTCCAAGGTCATGTGGCCGGCATGACTGAATGGAGCACCGTTACCTTCCTGCCGAAGCAGTACCTATTGATCTACCCACATTTGCATGTTTTCAAACTGCTAGGTTGGCAGAAGCTGGGGTTCACCCCATCCTCAGATTCAAACCACCGACCTTCTGATGAGCAAGTTCTGTAGCTTAGCAGTTTAACCCGTTGCACCACTAGATAATTGCATGCAGTTGTGCAGATGTCAAAAGATGTTGCTGCAGGATATATATGTTATACGTTCAGTTCAATGTGTGCGTACATTTGGCACCAAAATGCATTGTGGGCCCCACTTTGGTGCCTGGAGTTGACTTCAAAATGCGTGGTTGTGGTGGTGATGATGGATGAAAGGTTGCCCAGCAAATCTTATCATGCCTTTAAAAACAGTCCTAGAAACAAGAAGGCACAAGAGTATTTCATCAAATGCTGTTCAGCTGACTGTGGAGCAGTTACAAAGAAATGGTAACCGTCTTGAAATATCACAGCACACTTTGGACATGTATGTTAAATGAACTGACAAAACTATATAGCTCAATGGCAAGTAATGAAGCTAATGTTTCACATTATAAACTGGGCCAGACATAGCTGTCGTTCTTGAAGGGTTGTTCCAGTTTCAATATTTACTTGTGATTATACACATTTAGAATCAATGCAGTGATCCTTTGAAGGGATGGATGTTTAATTTTAATCCTAGCATTGCGTCTTTTAAGTTTCCAGAACAAGGGCATTGGATCTGTTCCAGAAGTGCAGATCACAACCCTTTCCTAAGACAGAGCTGACATTAAAAATGACAAGAGAAGTTGCCAGATCATTTGCCAAAGCAATATTTATGTGAACTCTAAGGCATGGGACATAAATCAACCCAATTCGAAGCAGATCTTTTTCTCATCATGTGAAATCTCTAAGCTGCTCTTTGATAATTTTCACTTCAGCAATGCCTTTCGCAGTTTGAGTTGTATCAGTGTCACACTTGTTTCACACTCTGTAAGCAGCTTTGGCCTCATGTCCCACATGGAGCACCCAGTAGTGCAATGGGTTAAACCTTCGTGCTGGCAGGACTGCTGACCAAAACGTTGGTGGTTTAAATCCAGGGAGCGGGGTGAGCTCCCGTCTGTCAGTTCCAGCTTCTCATGCAAGAACATGAGAGAAGCCTCACAGGATGATAAAACATCCAGGCATCCCTTGGCCAGCGTCCTGGCAGACAGCCAATTCTCTCACCCCAGAAGCAACTTGCAGTTTCTCAAGTCGCTCCTGACACAGAAAAAAAATGTCGCACCTCTGTTAAATTGCAACTGATTGTCATGCGAATTAGCCAGGCAGATATGATACATACACAAGTCGCAGAGGAAAAGTGGCAAATCGTTTGCTTGCTTTCATGACACATTAACAATTCACTTTCTGAATACAGTTTTGTTGTATTTAATGGTGTTTGGGTCAGAGGCAAGAGACTTAAAAGTGAATAGACTTATTTTCCCCTCCACCACTCTCATAGATGTGCACAATTCAATGCATTCAGCTATACTCCATATCCCCGAAATAAAATGGACATCTGGGCTTATTATCCTAAAAACTATTATCTCAAACCTCCAAAAACTGTATTCTGTAGTGTTTTGGTTTTTTCGTGTCAGGAGTGACTTGAGAAACTGCAAGTCGCTTCTGGTGTGAGAGAATTGGCCGTCTGCAAGGATGTTGCCCAGGGGACGCTTGGATGTTTTTGTGTTTTACCATCCTTGTGGGAGGCTTCTCTCATGTCCCCACATGGGGAGCTAGAGCTGACAGATCTCATCCACTCTCTCTCTGGATTCAAACCTGTGACCTGTCAGTCTTCAGTCCTGCCAGCACCAAGGTTTAACCCATTGCACCACCGGAGGCTCCATTCTGCAGTGTAACATATTTATAGTAAATGTCAATATTTTCCCCTGACATTAAGTCCAGGTGCTCATCTCCATTTCTAAGCTGAAGAGCTAGAGTTGTCCATAGACACCTCATGTTGCCAGCATGCCTGCATGGAGCGCCATTACCTTCCCACTGGAGTGGTACCTATTGATCTACTCACATTTGCATGGCAGAAGCTGGGGCTAATAGTGGGAGCTCACCTCATTCTCTGGATTTGAACCTACGACCTTTCAGTAAACAAGCTCAGTCTGAACTAGGAGTAGAATAGGACATACGCAGAATGGAATAATCAGAGTGCGTTGTATGCACATAGTATTATCCATAATTTACATTATAATTGCAAAGAGTTCAGCAAGAAGGCCTGCTTGTTGATTTTAAAAGAATGGAGTTGTGCATGTGAATGATAATGCATTGTTTGGCTTATCTCTGATAGTAGATATTAGGAGTGTGGTTCCCCCCCCCCCAATTAATTCTCATAAGTTGGATCAAATTTGTAAAATTTGTACTTAAGACGTGATATTGGAAAAGTGGGCGTGGCGCACTCCAAAAACTTAAGAATCAAAACTTACCCAATCCTTTTTTGTTTGAATTTGTAAACTTCAGAAGTCAAGCTTTATTTTCAGCACAAGTAAGCAAAGCAAAGCCAAAAAGGCTGCCATTTGGAGAGGGAAGCAGCAGGGAGAAAGCAGAGTTTGCTGGGAAAGAGACTGAGAAAGCAAAGAATTCTGGGAAAGGTAGTTTGGGAAGGCAAAAAGAGCCCTATGCCAGATAATTTAAAAGGCCCTTCCCTAAACTATGTTTCCCAGAATTCTGCTCAGCATCAGAAAACCCCAATCAGGATAGCAGATTTGTCCCCCTGTAGCAGCAGCCAGCCAGAGTTCCAATAAATTGTTGTATCTGCAAAAAGGAGGACTGACTGATACTTCTAGTGAGTAAATGTCTCTGCTGGGCTGGGAAGAAATCCCTACATGAAAGTTATATCGGTTAATATGAGACATCCAATGAGACAGCTTTGTGGCTTTAAAATAAAAGTTTTTGTCAAAACTTTTTTAAAATTCCTAAAATCAGTAGATGTATGAATATTTCTGAAAGTTGTGAATTATCCCATTATTTTGTGTCATTCTATAGAAAATTCAAGGAGATAGCTCTTGAAGTGTTTTTTTTTAATGTCGTTCATAAAAACTTCGAAAATTCCCAAAAATCCGTGGTTAAGTGAAACTTGATGGGCTAACAGAGGTAAATTTGTTCTACCATTGCAGGCCGTTTCACCCCCAATAGCTGTAAAAATTATGGAAAAAGGAGCCCCTGAAGTTTTGAACTTGTGCCATTACTATAATATTAAGTAATGAAATTTCATTACTCTCGTTATAGTGATGAAATTTTCACTAATGACACTTTAGAAACGAAATGCGGTGTTCCCTAACTTTGTGATGAGTTTTGAAACTTTTTTTCATCCATCGAACAGCCTTAGTTGAGATCGTGAAAATTATACGTAATTTGTGGGATTTTCTACCTTGATATTCTGGGATATAGGGCTGTGTGGAAGGGCCCTCTAGGAAATGTAATTTTCTGTGTCCAGTCAGACTTATGTAGATGATTGCCGGTAAGTTTTATTGCAACTTAGAATCATAGGATCATAGTTGGAAGAGAATGCATGGGCCATCCAGCCTCCAAAGTAGAACTCTTTCGCACTCCAAGGCAGGAGAGTTCCACTACTGAACAGCTCTCAGGGTCAGAAATTCTTCCTAATGTTCGGGTGAAATCTCATTTTCTGTAACTTGAACCAATTGCTCCAAGTTTTAGTCTCCAGGGCAGAAGAAAATTATTTGTCATAAAGGGAGAACTGACATGCCCTTACATTTTGAGCCTCCCTTATATGAAAAGCCAAACTCTCTCAAAACAAAACTGTCTTCCACCAGCTGCTCACTTTTACCTTTAAAGCAGTAGTGTTGGTGGTGCTACTCAAAGCAGAAGTTGGTGGCTGGTGTAGAGAGATGCAAGACTGGAGAAAGAGAAGCAACAGACTGTGAAAAAGCAAAAGGTGTAGATTCCTGCCATTTCAGACCATTAGCTTCTCTCCAGCTTCATGTCTTGATTGATTTGTTGCTTGTGCTGCGTATGAGATGTAAGATTTGAGAGGAATGAAATTGTGTGGAATGATGGGAATCTAGCCATAGTTTTTGTCATGAATCCACACCTTTCTAACTTTGGAAGAACAGGTGTACAATCCAAAATGAAAGATGACAGATGAAATACTTATCCAAAGCATTATGGCCAAGAGAGGCTCAACTTGTATAACATGTCACACCCTGGGACATAGTTTTTTTTAAACCATAGAAAGACCTATAATGGTGAATGGTCTTTTAAAAAAATCTGCCTATGTTCTGGAAATGAAGCCAATTGCATTTATGTAATTTATGCACTTTGGGAGAGTTTATGCCAAAAACATTAAGTTTAAAATAAGCTTCATGAAGGGACGATCTCTGTTCCAGATAATTAAGAATTAGGAATATTGTAGTGTGTTTACTTATCTGACTTCCAAATAATCGTTCTGCCTCGCTGCATTTAAGCAGTTTGTTTTTACTGTACCACTGGACATTATTGTTGGGTTTCTGGGCTGCTGGACAGGCAAATCAATTTCTCTGAAGCTTAATGCTGGAGTTGAGAGGCAATTCTTCAGATCTAGATCACAGTGAACAACAGGGCATCCTTGGTCTTAAAAAGCATTCTGATTTCAGCATAGATGCAATCCACAATTCTTTCCTTTTTCAGAGTTCAATATAGGTTGTTTCGTTAAGATCAGGGGTCCTCAAACTTTTAAAACAGAGGGCCAGGTCACAGTCCTTCAAACTGTTGGAGAGCCGGACTATAATTTGAAAAAAACATGAATGAATTCCTATGCACACTGCACATACCCCCACTTAAAATAATATAATAATTAAAATGAAGAACAATTTTAACAAAAATATAAACTTATTAGTATTTTATTGGGAAGTGTGGGACTGCTTTTGGCTGATGAGATAGGATTGTTGTTGTTGTTTGCTTTCAAGTCATTTCAGACTTAGGTTGACGCTGAGGGAGGGCCGGGTAAATGACCTTGGAGGGTCGTATCCAGCCACTGGGCCTTAGTTTGAGGACCTCTGGTTAAGATGGAGAACTTCAATATGTGAAATGAATGTTAAGTCTACAATTTTAGGAGAAACAAATAAGAGCAATGTCATGCTTACTCATTAAAGTTAGAGGCAAACACATTTAATATTGTAAAAATCTAAGACACAGCCATTTTAATTCATGTTGGGTCTTAAGAAACCATTTAAGCCCCATTAAAGCCAACAGAAACTGGATATGAAAAATACAGAAACCCAAAATCTGCCTCTAATTTTTACCCAAGTGGAATCTTGATCTCTTGTTTTATTACAAAATATTGACTATGAAACAGAAACCATTCCCTGACTTGGTACAGAATACGCAATCCCTTAACATCAGGAAATAGTTTTCTAATATATCACCAAAGAGTGACAAGAGTAGTTTTTGAGCAGGTGAAATACTATTAAGAGTGTGCACCTCTCACAAATATGCTACAGTGCAAATTGCATATTAGTGCAAATTTGATCCCCCCCCCCCCAGTTCATCAGAACCGCACACTAACCGCAAAAGCTTTGGAAATACTCCTCTCCCAAGAAGTCTACTCATTACTAAGCTAATGATTGTATTGTTAAATATTATATTCAGTTCAAATATCAGTAGACAAAGGCACATACTTTGATGTTTTGGCAAGAACATGTGGATCTTTCTTGTTACCATAATATATTGTTCATTGCAGTTCACATTCATTGAATTCCATATGACTCAGAGTCATTTCAAAATGCCCCCCCCCCAAATCGCCCACTTTCCCCAAACTCTTATTTTCCAGTTGGTACAGTCACAGAAATATATCCATCTGTATTCACAAGTGAGTTGCTGCATATTCTTTCCCTGTTGACACAGGGATCGCTTCCATGAAGGCAAAACATCCTGTGTGAAGTAGTCCCGAGGTAACAGGAAACTTTGGAATGTTTACTGCTGTTTTATGGCACTCACAATAGCTTAGCCCAAGCGCTCCAAAACATTTCTGGAAATCTAGCATAGGTAGGTTAGTCCCAATGTGTACACACCTCATATAATCACATCTGCACCAACACAGGGCACTTGATTGGAAAACAAAAAAAAAAGTTAAAAAGCATTTTGTGTGTCTAATGAAACATGATGCAGTTAAACTAAGGTCAGGTGGCAAAATAATACAAGCAATATTTCATTCATTTGCTAAACCCATTCCCTCACGAACAATTCCCTTTCCTCTTTTTATATAGAGTTGTCACGCTCTAATAAGCTCTTTAAATATTTGAGAAACATATCTAGATTAAAAGAGGAAAAATAACACATTAGGCTTTGGTTTTTAGTTTGCAATGCGGCGGTGATATAAAATTTGCTGAAGTGAAGTAAAGAAGAAAAAAACTGGTCAGAAATAAATACATAAGCATAAAAGATGAGTAAATACATTCACTGGCCCACTTAAGCTATACATCTATGAACACATACTCTTTTTTAAATCATGGGCAGATAGAGATCCATTCATGGAAGAAAAATGCAAACAAACTTTTGCTTATCTGCTTTTTCCTCAAATTTCTGCAACATAATTACATATACATATATATTCTCTGCACTGACCATTACTGATTTAGGTCACAAGGCTCACATAATCCAGTGTTGCATTAATAAGGCTTTATTTACATTTCTTTAATATAAATTCAGGAGAGTTCGATACAATGTGCAAGACAGGACTGTAGGCACAGGATCTTCTCACGCTTTTATACTGACCCACAGACAGCCTAATAAAGTCCCGTAGATCCATGTTTTCACATAAAGTTTCCGTCCAGATTCTGTCAGTAGCATACCAACAGTCATGCCACTTAAGAACAAGAAAGATGGCAAAGTTTTCTTGAGACTGAGCTTGGAATAAACGCATTTTCCAGGGAACTTGTTCCTCCTTTTAGGATCTTTTGCATCATAGAAATCTATTAGCAGCCTAGAAACAAAAAAGTGGGTTAAAAAGTAGAGAAGAGCATCAGTTCAATATCTTATCCCCCTGCCATCACATGTTTTGGATAGAACCTTTCACAAATCTATGAGAAGGGAGAATTTGCATGCTGACAAATGGCACTGTAGTACAAACTCTGTATCTCCAAGGATACATTTCAAGACCCCCTATGGATACCTTTATCGTGTCAGAAGCGACTTGAGAAACTGCAAGTTGCTTCTGGTGTGACAGAATTGGCTGGCTGCAGAGACATTGCCTCAGACATTTTATCATCCTATGGGAGGCTTCTCTCATGCTCCCACATGGGAAGCTGGAGCTAACAGATGGGAGCTCATCCTGTCTCGCAGATTCGAACCGCCAATCCTCAGGTCAGCAGTTCAGCCGGGACAAGGGTTTAATCAACTGCGCCACCCCAGCTCCTCTTTGGATACATGAAACCACAGAATAGCGTGAACTCCCTATTTTGACTATAGATGTCCCTCCATGTTTGTGGTTTGGATTTTTGTGAATCTAATTGTTCACAGATTTTATCTCTAGTTCCTCCAGTATGCCTTTATGGTTGTCTTATGTATCCACCATGGACATTGAGTCCATGGATAAGAGGCCATAATGTACATGAATTGGTTATATGTCTTCTCTTTAAGCAGGCAAAACCAATGGATTTGGGAAAACAACAACAGCTTTGCTTTGCAGGGACACTATATACTGAATGGAGCAGCCATATGAAACTATCCCATTATTGTCAAGTAGACATACCAAACAGATTAGCTTCACTACCTATCAGTTTACCATAATTCTAAAAATATGCAGGAAAAGAAAGGCATGTATGTTTTTGGTGCTCAGGAAAATGGTACACACCAGTACTGACCTTATTAAAGTAGGCTGAGGACTCTAAATAGCCTGAAAGCTACTAAAAACCTTTCTGGTAGGATACACATTTGAATGTCTTATTTCTACATCCCCCATCTCACTTTTTTGGCATCAAAAAGTGTTTCATGATATGTATAAACTGCAGCCCTAGAGTTTATCAATAGTTGGCATCAACCATCTAGCTGTCCCTTACGCTGAGTTGTAGGTGCAAACTGGACTACTCCAGACGTAGACTCATGACATTTCATTACTTACTTATCCTTGATTTCAAAACGTTCATGAAGCCATCTCCTCATATACATCTGTTCTTCTGGAATATCCTTTACTTCAATTCGATCAACATAAATATGGATTCTTGGGCACTCCTTACAAAGGAAATCTAAAATTCAGAAGGGTATTATGAAAACTTTTGGTCCATGCAGTGAATTGTTCCAGCAGAGAAACCCTTGTCCCAATGGAGTTATTCTATTTTTATTGAGTAAAATTATAGCCAATTCCAGACAGCCTGCACCATCATAACTATCTTTACAAGAAACCAGTTTTTTGAAAACAGAACCAGGATTGGAACCTTGACTAATACGATTCATAATGAATAGGGGGTATTTCCATGTTCAGAGATGCCTTGGGTCTCCATTCTAAGAAATAAGCAGGGTAAAAATAAATGCAATTAATCGTCATCATCATCATCATTATGATCACTCAGTCTACGATCATCATCATAGACCTGACAACAGCTTATGATACAGTAAATCATTGCCACCTCCTGAAAAAAATGTATAATATCACAAAGGATTACCACCTCACCCATTTCATTAGAAATCTGCTACAAAACAGAAGCTATTTTGTTGAGAGAAGCAGATGGCAAAAACAGAAGAACGGCCTGTCTCAGGGGAGTGTGCTTGCTCCATTAATGATTAACATTTACACAAATGATCAGTCACTGCCAGAAGGGACAGAGAGATTAATATATGCTGATGAGTGTGCTATCACTGCTCAAGCAGGAAGCTTTGAAATGGTTGAACACAAACTTTCTGAAGCTTCAGGTGCTCTTACTGCCTATTACAGGGAAAACCAGCTGATTCCTAATCCATCCAAGGGAATCGAAAATAGGTCAGCAAATGTTGTATTACCTCTCTACAAATCTATGGTAAGGCCACATTTGGAGTACTGTGTACAATTCTGGTCTCCGCACCTTAAGAAGGATATAACGGAACTGGAAAAGGTACAGAAAAGGGCAACAAGAATGATCCAAGGGATGGAGCGGCTCCCTTATGAAACCAGGTTGCAACGCCTTGGTCTTTTCAGCCTTGAAAGACGGCGTCTAAGAGGTGACTTGATCAAAGTGTATAAAATCATGCATGGGATAGAAAAGGTGAATAAAGAAAAATTATTTTCTTTGTCACAAAACACTAGGACTAGAGGGCACTCCCTAAAGCTCCAAGGTAGGAAAATTAGGACTAATAAAGGGAAATATTTCTTCACCCAGAGGGTCATTGGGTTATGGAATTTACTTCCAGAAGAGGTTGTGACAGCTGTCAGCCTGAACAACTTCAAGGCAGGATTAGACAGATTCATGGATACCAAGTGTATCGGTAGTTACTGAAAAGGACATTCAAGTGCCACCTTGGAGTTGGTTGAGGTAGGCAGGATTTCCCTGGGTACTGGTTGTGGGGGTAGAGGGTCGAGATCCCCGTGTACAACTGGGGGCCACTGTGTGATACAGAATGCTGGACTAGATGGACTGAGGTCCGATTCAGCATGGCTCTTCTTATGTTCATCTGAAACACAGACATGTGCTTTTCATCTTAAGAACTGACAACATCTCGAGCTCTGAGGATGACCTTGGAAGGAATCCCACTGGAGCATTGCAGCACACCCAAATCCCTGGGAGTTACCCTGGACTGTTCTCTGATTTATAAGAAGCACTGCTTGAATATAAAGCAAAAAGTGGGTACTAGAAATAATATGATATGAAAGCTGACTGGCACAACCTGGGGATCACAACCAGATACAGTGAAAACATCTGCCCCGCACTTTGCTACTCTGCTGCTGAATACACATGCTCTGTGTGGAATACATCTCACCAAGTTAAAACAGTGGATGTGGCTCTTAATGAGACATGCCACATTATCACAGGATGTCTACGCCCCACACTGTAGGATAAATTATACCGTTTAGCCGGCACTGCACCACCAGACCCCCTTTGGGAAGCAGCAGCCAGTAATGAAAGGACTAAGGCAGTGACATCTCCGGCCCATCCTCTATTTGGATATCAGCTAACGCGTCAAAGTCTTAAATCAAGAAATAGCTTCCTAAGAGCTACAGAGATACTTGCAGAAACACAAAAAACAAACGACAGTCCAAAAGTGGGAGGCTAAAACCCGGAACCTCAATCAGTGGCTGAGAGCGGATGAGAAACTCCCTCCTGGGCACACAGAAGGCTGGGTGGTTTGGAAGGTGCAGAACAGACTGTGCTCTGGCATCATGAGATGTAGAGCCAATCATAAGAAATCGGGCTACAAAGTGGAGTCCATGACATTCGAGTGTGGAAAAGAGCAAACCCCAGACCACCTATTACAATGTAGTCTGAGCCCCGCCACATGCACAATGGAGAACCTTCTCGCAGCGACACCAGAGGCACTCCAAGTGGCCAGCTACTGGTCAAAGGTCATTTAGTATGATGCCAAGTATGTAACTTTTTACATTATAACCGTGTTCTCAATTCACTTCTGACACAATAAATAAATGTGTGATGGCAAAACCTTTTTCTATCAATCTTCAATATATAATTGATAATTTTACCTGCAGATGATAATTACAATTATTATTGCAGATGCTCACAATGTGGCTCTTCTTAATTAAGGAGTCCAAGCTGACTTGGACTGAGTAGAGAGAGAGAGAGGGGAAAGTGTAATGCCCTAATTCAAAATACAAATACTGTTCTTTTTCCCCTCAATTATCACAACAAATACATGTTTCACTGAACTAATTAAAGGGCAGAATGCCTCCCACCCAGATTATCTGAATGTCCCCCAGGCAGATAAAGTATTGTGCTCTTACAAACCTGCTATCCTAAGTTACAATTTCAATGTCTCCAAGTTACACCATGAAATGAAAAGGAAGATATACTATTCAATTAAAGCAGCAAGGCTCCCTGGCATCTCTGCAAAGTTTATATCCAAATGCCATGGAAATGTGGGAGAAGCCTCGACTCTCTTCTGTATGCTATGTCCCTCTTAACCTGAACACTACCTCAAATAAATCCAGCTTTTCAATGGAGAGAATGGTCAACTGGATACAATCAGAGTTTCAAGGAACTATGCTAATTATGTAGTTCATCTTAGCGAGACCAATTCATTTTGAAAAAACACAATGTCACTGTAACTACTTCTGCTTACTAGTGGATAAGGACAATTTACAGCATTCCTGTTTTTGTGAAAGAACAGCTGGATTCTATCAAAAGAGCCACTAAAGGTTGCTTAGTCCCATGACCCTCAATTTCACATCAGCTCAACTCCCCAAAGGCTTATGTAATTAGGCTGAAAAAGCTGAAGCTCACTGCAGCAATTCATTAAGTACAAATTACATCCAACTTCAGGAACATTGGCTTGAAATGCCTGGATTTGATGGGTGGCTTAGTTCTCTCAAACTTGCCAGAAGGCTATTCTTGGAAGCGGGACTGAAACAAAAATTGCCTTTGCAAGAAGCAACATAATTGGGGACCATACATTACCAAAAGCTTTTCAGCAGAGACAACTTTCTCAGTGTGAATCAAAAATTATTTAAAATTAAGGGGACTGTTGTGGGAAACAAACCATGATGGATACAAGAAGACACAATTCTAACACAAATTTCAGCCTCATAAAAGAAAGGAATAGAAAAAAAGAATTCCAGAAAGCACCTGTATTTGCTTGCAGGACAACTGGAAGAATGATAAATGACTGGAAGAATGAAGACCTCACAACCTCTGAGGTTGCCTGACATAGATGAAGGCAAAATGTCAGGACAGAATGCTTTTGGAACATGGCCATACAGCCTGAAAAACTTACTACAACCCAGTGATTCCGGCCATGAAAGCCTTCGACAATACAGATCAAAGACAATTTAAGAGAAATTAAAAGGATGTCAAAATATTAGCACACCAATTTCTCAATAATTTGTACGGATAAGAGTAGAATAGGAGTTTAGCACAGGTCTGTCAACACGAAGCAGGTGAACATAGAACTGAACGAAACATGCAGAATCACAGTATGTCTTAAACCTACACCTGTTGATAAACTCTACAACAGGGGTGCTCACACTTTTTCAGCATGCGAGCTACTTATAAAACAACCAAGTCAAAATGATCTACCTACCCACTACTCAGAGAGCCATAAAAGCAAAATATTTGGAATTTCAGTGAGAGCCATATAATATATTTTAAGACTGAATTCAACTAAATGTGAGTATAATAAGCCCATGAATTTATTCATCATAATAATGATGATAATATTCATTCAGCCTCTGCTACTACTACTACTACCGTAACAACAACAACAACAACAACAGGTTCCTAGAGTAGAAGGAGACCTCCAAGGGCCATCCAGTCCAACCTCCTTCTGCACCTGGGTGGTGTCGGGAGCCTTCCTCCCACCCTGCCTGCGATCTACCTAATGATCTACCTAATGAGCACCCCTGCTCTACAAGCTAACTGGCATCTCTCCTCCCCCCCTCCCCCACTTGCCTAATGTGCGACAGGAAGTTGCTGCTAACTGTGAGAAAAAAAAGGTTGAACACTGTGAAAGCTGCTATCAGCCTCCTCCCAGTAGACTCAAATCCAAGAACCACCAACCCTCTTAATGCTCCCCCAGCAACAGAAAGAATATCCCTCTGGGCAGCTAAACCAAGAAATCCCAAATGGATGGCTCCCCAGGAGGGTCTTCCTCCAGGGGCAAACCAAGAATGGGCAACTTGGAAGTCCCTAAATAGACTCGGAAGTGGAGTGGGCAGATCAAAAGACAACCTGGCTAAATGGCACTACCTAAAAGAATCCTCCACCTTGTGCGACTGTGCAGCAGAACAGACAACTCTGCATCTGTATGCTTGTCCACAATGTCCTGCCTCATGTTCATAGGAAGTATTTTTTTAGGCTACAGGCAGTGTGGTCATTGTTGCCCGTTTTTGGTCAAAAAAACATTTAACCACTTGTGTTCCCTCTATTTTTATCAGTTTTATACTTATTTATGCAATGCTTTCGATATGGAATTAATAAAAAGTGGAAAAAACAGAATGCAGGATGGGATTATGCATCACAATATGCCAGGGCAATGTAGATATGAACATTTAATCGATGCTTTCATTATTCCGCTCCCTGAACGTGACGTTCTGGTATATGAAGTGAGAAAAGGGCATGTTGTGATTTCAGATGTTACAATAAGCAAACCATGATCGGGAAATCTGTGGTTTGCTTAGCCACCCCCATTTTCAATGGCAGCAAGCAAACAATGGGCAGGGGCATGCTTTCTTGTTCACACCGATGCTTAAATGGGCCTACAGAGTAATTCTTGGGAGAGTAGAGTGGGAAATAATTCATGGCTAAAAATTATGGAAGTATTGAATACAACACAATAAGAAAGAAGAAACGGAATGCCTAGCTCTCAAAAAGCATGTGCTGCGTTATGCATGTATTGCATTCAGGTATAAATTCAAGAATATAAAGAAGCTTAAATTCATCAGCTTGGATTCAAACTTTCTATTCTAGAAAACATTCTTATATTGGGTTGCTGTGAGTTTTATGGGCTGTATGGCCATATTTTTGAACAGTGGTTCCCAAACATTTTTGGCCTACCACCCCCTTTACAGAAAAAAATTATTCACCACCCCCCTAGAAATTAATTTTTTAAAAAATGTAATAGCAATTAAACAGAAAGATATATGTATTAATGCAGTGGTTCTCCACCTTTCTAATGCCGTGAGCCTTAAATAAGGTTCCTCATGTTGGGTGACCCCATCCATAATTTCGTTGCTACTTCATAAATAATTTTGCTACTCTTATAAATTTTAATGCAAATATCTAATATGCAGGATGTATTTTCATTGTTACACATTGAACATAATTAAAGCATAGTGATTAATCACAAAAGCAATATGTTTGGGGGAGTATGGACAACGGATGGTGGGATTTGCAGTACCTTTGACCAATTCAGCTCTGACTTCCACAGCTGAGACCCCATGAATGACAGACCTGGACCAAACTTGGCACACAGAACCCCCATGACCAACAGAAAATACTGGAAGGGTTTGGGAGGAATTGACAGTGATTTAGGAGAGATGTAGCTCACCTATATCTGGAAAGCACTGTGACCCATTGGATTGGAAGCGGAGAAACAGGACTGCGCCGTGGGCAGAGCTGAGGAGAGGAAGTGGGCGCGCTGTAGTTTCCAGGCAGTGCCTGCATGGGGTTTCCAACTGGCAGGCGCACACTTGCGAGTTGGAATCCCGCCACTGCACCCTTACAGGGCTTCAGTGCCCCCCAAATTCTCCTGAGCCTCCCACCGCCCCCTTGGATTGCCTCACTGCCCACTAGGGGGCGGTACCGCTCACTTTGGGAACCACGGTTCTAGAACATGGCCATACAGCCTAGAAAACTCACAGCAACCCAATGATTCCGGCCATAAAAGCCTTCAACAACACAGACCAAACTGGGACCTGCTGGAAGAAGGAACAGGAGGAAGGAGATTTTCTCCAGTCTCTCATCTTCCTTTCAGAAGAGCTTTGAAAATGGGTCTGGGGACTAAAGAGAGAACCTACTAAATTGTGCAAGGCTAAGTCAGAACCAGAAGGGAACACATTGCATTTGATAGTGATAGTTAGGCAAGCAATTTAACAGGGTCATCATGATTTTCATAGGGTTTTCTTAGGCAAGGATTATTCAGAGCTGGTTTTGACAGTTCACTTCTCTAAAACATAACCTGCAGTACATTACATTCACTGACCAGGGCTGATTCTGTTTAGTTTATCTGGAAGAGAACTTATCTCTCCAATGCTATGGATTACATTCTAAGATGCATGAGAAGCCCATATCTTTCTCCAGTCATACCATTAGAAAGAAAATAATGGTATGATACCATCAGGAGAGAATGCTTCTGGAACATAGCCATACAGCCTGGAAAACTCACGGCAACCCAGGAATGCCTGCATTTTGCTAAGCTTCAGAGGAGCTCTAAGGATCTCCAAAGTAAACTGCTGCTCTATTTCTCATCACCTAGATCTGGAAAAGGGCGGAAACATGTCAAGTTTGCCTGTGTGTGCCTACACACATGCATGTACTGCTTGCATGCTGTATTCTGAGATGTGCAAAAATACCACAGAAACAGCTGGATTAAATCTAGATGCTCAATTACAGCTAAAAGGATTTAAAAAAAACATTCTGGAAAGATGGACAAGTTCTGAATCTAAGAAAGCATGCAAAGTATGCTGAAGGCAAAGTGCCGTTTCCAGGTTGATGACAAAAGATGGTCATTTCAAAACCAGGAGTAAGATTTGTACAGAAGGAAGCTACTAATTTGTTGCAACAAAATGCAACAACTTATAATTGCCTCTGAAAATTCAAGAAAAGGTTATAAAATACTGAATTTTAGCTGCCTTTCCCCCTACTAATTATAACAAGAATAAAATGCAAGTTAGTAATTGCATTTTTGCCAGGATATTAAATTAGTTAATCTGTAAACAAAGCAAATATAAAATCAGTCCCCAGTGGTCTCCATAACACTTCCAAAACTTTGCAGCTTCTACAGCAGTTCTCCATCACACATCCCCAATTAAATCCCATTTTCACAGACACATAAAGGTGACAGCTATTGAAACCTAGTTTGGTTTAGAAAACAACTTGTTTTTACTGAGTCTAATTTCCATTTTCATGCTGGGGATTCCCCTGCTGCCACCACTTTGATTTTATTGCTTTGAATGAGCAGCATTTGGCATACGCTGCTGCGGCATTAGTATTTCCAGCATGCCAGGGCATCCTTGGTGGATTTTACATTTCACCATACGCACAAACTGTGACCATAGTTATATTAAATTCACGATGGCTATGTGATTGTTCATCTTGTGCCCAGAGTAAAATTAAGTGTGACATTACAAATCTTCAACAAAAGGATGAGATGGCCTCTGGAGATAAACATACACTTCAGACAGCTCAAACAAGATGGCTGAAAATTGAATTGGAAACTGATAAGATTCTTTAGAGAAGCCCCCTGTCCCCAAACTCTTAATGTTAACGTAAAGGTCACCTTTTCTTTTTTGCATTGCTCTGGTCATTAAAAAAATGAAGCCCCAATTATAAGATGAATGCTGGACACAAGAATGTCTGATTTATACGGAAGAGAAGCAGAAGGATGCCATCAAAGGGAGTCATTTACAAAGCTGAATGTTTGGAATGCAAGTAGTTCCCTGTTGGAGAGACAGGAAGCCTCCTCTTAAGAAGATTCAAGGAATATCTGGCTGATCATAAGCACAATAAAACTCAGGCCAGTCCATTCATAAGAAGGAAAAGTATACTGGCAAAGCTGTGTCGGGAAAACTCTTAGTGGTAGCAGTCTAAAAAGTACAATCACCAGGAACTTGACGTCCATATACATGAAGAGTTAAAAACAAGCTATGTTGTTTTATCAGAGGGGTTTAGTTGGGTGCCATGTACAGATATTGCCTATTAAAATGTTTCCCTTCCTGTCTGTTGCTGCAGGTTTTCTGGGCTGTATGGCCATGTTCCAGAAGCACTCTATCCTGACATTCTGCCCACTTCTATGGCAGACATCCTCAGTGGTTGTGAGGTCTGTTAGAAACTAGGCAAGTAGGGTTTCTCTATCTGTGGAATGTCCAGAGTGGGAGAAAGAACACATGTATGTTTGAGGAAAATGTGAACATTGCAATTGATCACCTTGATTAGCACTGAGTGGCCTTTCAGCTTCAAAGCCTGGCTACCTCCTGCCTGGGGGCATCCCTTTTAGGAGATGCAAGCTGGCCCTGATCGTTTCATGTCTGGAATCTCCCTGTTTTCTGAGTGTTCCTCTTTATTTACTGTTCTGATTTATGAGTTTTTTAAAAAAATACTGGTAGCCATATTTTATTCATTTTCATGATTTCCTCCTTGAAAGGCCATTCAATCAAGGTGGCCAATTGCAACATTCACACTTGCCTCAGGCAAACAAGAGTTCTTTCTCTCACCCTGGACATTCCACAGATATATAAACCTCACTTGCCTAGTTTCCAACAGACCCCTCAACCTCTGAGGATGCCTACTAGAGATGTGGGTGAAATGCCAGGAGAGAATGCTTCTGGAACATGGCCATACAGCCCAGAAAACTCACAGCAACCCAGAGATTCCGGCCATGAAAACCTTCGACAATCACTTCCTGTGGTTTGTAAGCCATCATCTGAGCACAGTCTATCATTTCACATCCACCTCTCTCTAAAACTGTACAACTGTTTGTCTACATCAGGTATTGGTACAAATGCTATGAGAAATAAAACTTGCTAGCCTTCAAGTTACCACATACTAAGTTCTCTTTTTTTGCATTTGTGTGTAACACGCCTCCCATCTGGAAATGCCTCAGCTGCACTTATGACTGAAGATGGCACTCCAGGTTTACTGCTTCAGATTTCATACTTTTAAGCAATGCATTTAAAACTGTATATCTTTTGTTTTGTGTAAAACATCAACTTCTAAATTTAACACAAATATCGATGGCTATCATCTTCTAGTTTAGAGCATTCGAAGTATGTTCACTGCTCTGCCGACATTAACAAGGAAGCAACAAACTTGCTGATTTTCTCTTCTGAATAGGACTGTAAAATAAAAGCAATTATAATGTACCTGCAGTTTGACTTGGCAGATCACAAACCGGCAGAGCAAGACCACTTGAGTACTGAAACAAGGTAATTAATAATCCAGTCTAGGTTCTAATTTTTATCACTCAACTGGGTAAGAGTATCAGTAATTCCTCACCTGTCATGGATGGTGCCTCTTTCCTTTTACCATTATGGTCCACGGTGCCTTCATATGCTACTGTAACATCATAAACTGCATCCAAATAATCCTTCATCAGATTAAGAGCAACATGGGTAGCCTTCACTCGCGGTGTAAGAACATGTTGCAAGACTGCAAGTCCTAAACAAGAGGAAAGGTATTAAATCAAATTAATTACTTCTTTGGGGTTTCTACAACCTTCTAATAAAGATAAAACTCTTTCATTATAACTACCATTGGCAAGTTTTACCTACGCTGGCAGGACTGAAGACCGACAGGTCAGAAGTTCGAATTTGGGGAGAGCACAGATGAGCTCCCTCTATCAGCTCTAGCTCCCCATTGCAGGGACATGAGAGAAGCTTCCCACAAGGATGATAAAACATCAAAACATCCTGGCGCCCCCTGGGCAACGTGCTTGCAAACGGCCAATTATCTCACACCAGAAGCGACTTGTAGTTTCTCAAGTCGCTCCTGACACACACACAAAAAACACCCTACACAGCACCTAAAATTGTTTCCAGTACAGAGACGCCTTTAAACATACAATGTTCCCTGCCTAAGAAAATGGGAATCGGGTAGAGCCTGGATCTCAACTGAGTTAATTTACTGTTGCTTTGTCTCAAGCCCCCATATGACCAAGCAGACTTTGCCTGCATTTGATATCCCATCTTAACTGACAACAGAAGTAGCAACTGACTACCCCATCACACTAGAGAATTAATCCACTTTAAATCTGGTTTCTGCCTCCTGCATAATTCTGAAGTTTGTAATTTAGGGAGGCTGCTAAAGGCTCCTCCCTAAACTACAAACCCCAGAATTCTGTGGGAGGCGGAAACCAGATTTAAAGTGAATTCATTCTCTAGTGCGATGAAGACTGGAGACAAGATGTAGCCAGTGACTCTAATACTGTCAGTTTTCTTCTCTTCTATGATTTTTAACATCTTTGCCAGGAGCCCCTGGTGGCACAATGGATTAAACCCTTGTGCCGGCAGGACTGCTGACCAAAAGATCAGTGGTTTGAATCCGGGGAGAGGGATGAGCTCCCTTCTGCCAGCTCCAGCTTCTCATGTGGGGACATGAGAGAAGCCTCCCACAGGATGGTAAAATATCCGGGCGCCCCCTAGGTAACATCTTTGCAGACGGCCAATTCTCTCATACCAGAAGCAACTTCCCGTTTCTCAAGTCTCTCCTGACACACACACACACCTTTCCTAGGATCCATTTCTCACAAATGCTGGCTGCTTCTACAAGCATTTCACTTTGTTATAACCATGGGGGAACTTGTATCTGATTGACCAAACCCATTTGAGCAATATTTGCTTTTTCAACACGGGAATGACTATGCAAATGTTTTGAAATAAAACACAGTTCTTCATTATGCGCATTTTCATCAAAGCATGGCTGTTATATTTTCAAGTTGTTGTTCCAGTGTCGGTTAGGACACCAATTGTTTTTACTACTAAGCATTCTGTTAAACACACATGTACTATCGCTCCAGCTTCCTACCAAGTACCACATAAAATAACTGAAACACATGCAAGGGAAAAAAGAGAGAAATGATTTTATCAGGCAAGGAAAATACCGATCACTTTAAAACATTAGTTTGCTACTTTGTATGTATCTAAAATCCCTTGTGTCCTTTCAGGAATGAGCAGGGGACATTAAATACTGTTCGAAATACACTTTCATTTGGCTGCTAACACAAATTGACTACTGTGAATAAATCATTCTCATTATTTTAGGGATTAAGGGCCAGATCACATGTTATACCAAGGATCTGGATTTTTCTTGGTCACCTATAGCACGTCGTTACTAGGAGGAGCCCCTGGTGGCGCAACGGGTTAAACCGCTGTGCTGAACTTGCTGACCAAAAGGTCGATTGTTCAAATCCGGGGAGCAGGGTGGGCTACCACTGTTAGCCCCAGCTTCTGCCAACCTAACATGCAAATGTGATTAGATCAATAGGTACCGCTTCTGCGGGAAGGTAACTGAAGTCATGCTGGCCATATGACCTGGGAGGTGTCTATGGACTATGCCAGCTCTTTAGCTTAGAAGTGGACATGAGCACCACCCCCTAGAGTTGGACATGACTAGACTCAATGTCAGGGAAAAACCTTTACCTTTACTTTAGTTACTAGGACCGCTGCATGAAAGGAGGAGAGAATCATCCCTTACCTTTCCAATCACAATCTGCCGTGAGTACCGTTTTTAAAGTCACAAAGAGACTATCAAAAAACCTAAGCCTGCCTCTTATGTTTCTTTCACTGTTTCCCAAAAGCCCTTTAACATTGATCTTACCTTCCTTATCAGCATAGGCTTGACTATCTGCAATGACTTTGGGGAATTCTGGATTGTAACGTGTTCCCTCTGGAAAAATCACAAGGTACATCTGCAATATTAAACAAAATGTGTGCATAGTTTTCAAAAACACTGCAACATGCTTTTATAATATGAAGATGGTGTTAAACACTATCATGTGTATTCTGAACACGGAGAAGAGAGCAGAACACAAGTTGTGCCGATTACTGTATATCACAGTTAGGAGGATCTACAATAACATTCATGGAATTGCTTTTTTTTCCAGAGCAAACTAACTAGGGAAAGAAAACACCTGAAATGGAGTTAAACTGAGAGCAAATGTCTTGTCCAAAATTTTAACTACTCAATTATTTGAGCAGCTAAAGTAGAAGACAGCATAGCTAATTCAGTATTGTGGACTAGTATTTGTTCTTTTTGTAAAACATCCTATCCAGATTCCTACTAGTTTCAACTTTTTTTGTGTGTAAATTACAGGGTAATCTTATAAGAGTCTATCCAGAATGAATGAGGCCAACAAGTAAGTAAGCAACCACTGCATTGTAACCATAAAAATGCTAAGAAAACTAACATGGGTTGCTGTGAGTTTTCCGGGCTGCATGGCCATGTTCCAGAAGCATTCTCTCCTGACATTTCGCCCACATCTATAGCAGGCATGCTCATAGGTTGTGAGGTCTGTTGGAAACAAGGCATGTGAGGATTAGATATCTGTGGAAAGTCCAGGGTGGGAGAAAGAACTCTGGTCTGTTAGAGGCAAGTGTGAATGTTGTAACAGGCCAGCTTGATTAGCACTGAACGGCCTTGCAGCTTCAAAGCCCAGCTGCTTCCTGCCTGGGGGAATCCTTTGTTGGGAGGTATTAGCTGGCCCTGTTTGAGGCGAGTGTGGATTTTGCAACTGGCCTCCCCACTTACCTAGTTTCCAACAGACCTTTCAACCCCTGAGGATGCCTGCCATAGATGTGGGCGAAACATCAGGAGGGAATGCTTCTGGAACATGGCCATACAACACGGAAAACTCACCTCCCACAGCATAGCTTCACCCAGAGTCAAGTAGAAGTGAACAACAGATGGAGGGGCAGCATGTTTCTGACCACAAAACCCATTATGACATAGCAGTGAATAGTGGTATCAATGTGCATTCATTCTACAGTGTAGCTGCAGCAGGGTCGAAAGGAAGGTGCAAAACACATGGAGGGAAGGAGGCAAGTGGGGTTTATATATCTGGGGGAGGTTCAGGGTGGGAGTAAGAACTCTAGTCTGTTAAAGGCAAGTGTGAATGTTACAACTGGCTACCTTGATTAGCATTCAATGGCCCCGCACCTTCAAGGCCTGGCTGATTCCTGCCTGGGGGAAATCCTTTGTTGGGAGATGCTAACATGACTTCTTTAATGAAAGTTTAAAGAAAAACTGCACAATGTATTATGCGTTATTATAGCTGAGGTTATAAAAATATTGCAAGGAAAGAAAATGTGCAGCTGTCTCAATGAATGGGAAACATATGTTTTAAAAAATGAACAGGCCAGGAAGGTTTGAAATAAATAAGTTGTGAGAATGAGGCTCCCCAGTACCTGGATGAGATTACTGCGATCAATAGACCCATTCTTCTCCAGCCCAGCCTGATAACACACAAGATTTCTGTGTGAATGTATCTGTTCTTGCACAAAAGGGAATTTTTAAAGGCTACAGAGCTCAAAAGCAGTTGTTGTAACAAAGAAAATTCAGTTCTTTTATCTAGTCATAAGCAGTGAATTATTTCAGCAATAAGGACAGTTCCTAGCTAGGAACAAAAGCAACACAGAGAGAAATAAAGGATCATTTTCCTTCACTATTGTCCTTGACAGCAAAAATTCCCACAGACACTACATCAATTGTGAGGCAGTCATTAATGGAACAGACAACTGCCACCAAAATGGTTTGGCTTTTGTTACTTAGTAGTATTTTTACATTGCCATCCAGTAAAATGGCAATGTAAAAATACCGCCTCACCCCATACGTTCCCCCGAGATCGTTGCGTTCAGAAGAACAAAATCTCCTGGTGATTCCATCAATCCGTTCCTGCCACCTTTCAACAAGACAAAGAGCCTTTTCTGTGGTGGCGCCAACTCTATGGAATGAGTTACCAGATGGAACTCGCACTATCACAGAGTTGACCCCCTTCCGGAGGGCCTGCAAGACATTCCTCTTTAGGCAGGCTTTTAATCTAGGCGCCTCCTGATAATCCTGTCCATACCCTTGTGTTTTTACATATCCAAACTGTTTTATGTGTATTTTATTGTTTTATGTAAACCATCCCGAGCCTGCAGGGAGGAGCGGTATATAAAAGTGAATAATAAATAAATAAATAATCCCCAGTGCAGTTTACAAAAATAGTGAACTTGTCCAGTATGAAATGGCCACAAGTAAAGTCATAGCCAGAAACCAAAGCGGATTGCATTTGTACTGTGAGGGAGAGACTAATTTTGTGCACATACTTTAGGCCTTTAATGGCTTCACAGTCCAGAATACATATTACAACCCCCTATTTAATTTCAGCCCCTCACTACTGTCAAGCTGTGCAGACCTGATGTAGACAGTGTCCTTTGTATTTTTGTGGGATTTTCCCTTAAAAGAAACTCAGGATTTTTTTTTTGAACCGCTGGAAGAGGAAACTGAAAAGTCCTTGTGCATTCTTTTTATCATGTTTACCATAACAGATGTTCTGGTTTGATGTTTTGACCAGAAAACAAACTGGAGAATGAGGAAGCTAGCATTAATGCTACCGAGTTTCAACTGATATACAAAAGTTGCACTGCAGAACCTAGAGATTCCCAGGGAGGATCTGCAAAAATCAAACATGCAAACATGTTCACTGTTTAATTTGCAATAAGACACAATGACTCCAGTTCAACTATCGTTGATGTTCATGAGGTGATGGGGCTTCCGTCTCCCGATAAAGACTGTTCTGTGTGGGAAGAATGCTTCTCCACTGAACACAAAGTAGCAACTGTTCAGAGTAGAGTCGGTGGAAGGAGAAAGCAAACCAAGCATCCTCTTCCAGCCACTCTTTGTAGAATGTGTGTAGGAAGATGAATCATACAAATGGGCCAAGAGTTGTGAAAAAAACAAACGTCCATCTATGTTTCTGCCATGTTTATATTAACACAGAGATACACATATGAGAAATATACATTCTTACCGGAGCATTAACTTTCATCTGGGCTTCTAACTTGTTTCTCATTGTCTTCTCATTAAATTTGGCACTTCGTTTCACATAGACTCCGCCATGCTAGCACATTAAAAAAAAACAATGTTTATAAAACCTAACAATTCAGAATATACAGTGTACTTTAATATTCTAGATTCAAAGAATTTACAAATAACTGACTTTTTCCAGAAAAAAGACCCGTTTCCCTAATTATTTGTAGTATGCTTGCATCCAGAAAAAAAATCTATTTATACAAAACAATTTTGTTGAATTTCTCAATTTCCACACACTGCTGCACTGTTCCATTCCTTATCTCTCATTGTTACTCTAGATCAGGGGTGCTCAGAATGGTGATCGGGATCACCAAGGTGATCTTTGGGCCTCATCCTGGTGATCTTGAGGCCCCTGACCAGGTTTTTTGCAGTTGGTCCTCTTCATGCGCCCCTGCACGCTGCAAAGAAGTCCTCCGTCGTTGCTCCTCCCTGCTCGCGCGCCGCCTCCAAAAGCTCCAGAGTCCAAGAGGCAGAATGGGCCCCCTCTTTTGGATTCCTCCTCCTCCCTCCGTCCTTCTCCAGCCACTCAGAGTCGTTGGAGACCAAAGGGGGTGGGCCTAGATGACGCGATGCATGGCTGGCCCCGTGTGCAAGCGCAGAAGCACCCATTCTGCCTCTCAGACTTCTCATGAGCTCTTGGAGGCGGCACGCATGCTGGCACCGTGGAAATAGGAGCAATGACGGAGGAGGAGGAGAAAGACGCTTTGGGGTCAATTCCTTATCGCATCTCAAAGGTCGGTCTTTTTACTTGGGGGTGGGTGCTTGATTGTTCTGTGGCATGTCTCTTTGTTTATTTTTAATGTTTAAAAATGGCCTTTTAGCTCCAAAGCCTCTCTGCTTGCTTTGTTCCTTGAGAAATATATGTTGGGGAATATGGAAATGTGGGAGAAAAAGGGTGGTTGGATGTATTTTTGCATGCCCCTTTGTTTACCTTGCTGAGTATTAAATGGCCTTGCAGTTCAAAAGCCTCTCTTCTTACTTTCTGGCTGATAATATGTGTGGTAATATGGCAGTGTGGGAGAAATGGGGTGGTTGGATGTATTTTTATGCTCTGTTTTATATTGTTATTAAATTGAAATGTTGATGTTTTATAACTTCATTTTATGTAAACTGCCCCGAGCCTGCTGGAAGGAGCGGTACATAAAAATGAATAATAAATATAAATAAATAAATAAGAAAATAGTTATACGTTTTACATTTCTGGGTAGGTGATCTTTGGGACTTGGTTTTTTAATCAGTAGCTCCCATGCTGAAAAAGTGTGAGCACCCCTGCTCTAGATTTACCAATCTCATGTATACACAATCTACAACAGGAGAAGAGTTTACTTGTCCAAACATATCTTTCCCTATGAATCACCTTGGAGATTAAGATGGTCTGGGGAGGCCCTGCTCTTGGTCCCACCTTCTTCGCAAGCACGACTGGTGGGGACAAGAGGCAGGGCCTTCTCAGTGGTGGCCCCTCGGCTGTGGAACTCCCTCCCTAGTGGGATTCGATTAGCCGCCTCCCTCCTAGCCTTGATAACCTGGCTCTGGAATCAGGCTTTTGGAGAACAGCAAAATGCAATAATATAATTCGAATAGGTGCAATGACTACAAAATGGCCTTAGACTACAATTTTGGATGGCGTTATTTTAATATCGAATGTAATTTTTAAATGTTTAATTCAATTGATTTTAAGGTTAACATTTGTATGTGTTGAAGGCATTGAATAATTGCCATATGTAAGCCACCTTGAGTCCCCTTTGGGGTAGAGAAAGGCGGAGTATAAATAGGGTAAATAAATAAATAGCATAGAAGCCCTCTCACATAAGCCGAGTTCCTCTTTGGACATCTATTTATTTTAAGTACAGTCGTCACTTCACATTTGTGAAGGGTTATTATTATTATTATTATTTACTCGTTTTTATCCCACTTTTCTCTTATGGGTGGGATTCAAAGTGGCATACAGTGGTTAAAAAACAGAGACTACATAAAATACACATTCAACAAAACAAGCCAACTAAAGATAACCAATTACCTAAACCATATGTAATGATGATTAATAAATTACAACATATAACATACATTTCCCTGACCTCACATCTCCGAGGTTATCTATAAAACAGGTTATATTAAGATCTTAGAAAACCCCTTTTCATTAGACCGTGCCACAACATTGCAATGTCCTGTATAACATGATGAGGTTACCAGCAGCTATCTGGCAGTTGCTTATTATGAGTCATCTGAGAAGACCTGGCTCCACAAAAAGGTCTTTATTTAAGATTGAAAGGCCAACAAGGAGGAAGTCAATCCCACCTCTCTAGGAAGGGATTTCCAGAGCCACAGGGCTACCACCAAAAAGGCCCTCTCTCTCATTCCCAACAAGTGTACATGTGACAGCGGTGGGACTGAGAGAATGTAATATTTACAACAAAAAATTGTGAGCTCAAATTTATTTATTTATGCCATTTATATCCCGTCCTTCTTGACCTCCGCGGAAGGACTCAGAATGGTTAAGAGTACTGTAATGAGCTCTACATAGAATTGCTCAGAAGAGTGTTTGGAAACTTCAACTGGTTGAAAGGTCAGACCTCACAACCTTTGAGGATGCTTGTCATAGATGTGGGCAAAACGTCAGGAGATAATGCTTCTGGAACATAGCTGTACAGCTCGAAAAACGCACAACAACCCAATGATTCCTGGCATAAAAGCCTTTGACAACACAAAGGTAAAACTCTTATAAATGGACTATTGTTTTGGTCTACAATTCAGCAGGTTTTGGGTACACAGTTCCTAAAAGCCCCCAATATAATAGAACATAAACTGTATGAGAAATTCAACATTTTCTGCCTAAGAAAGGAGCATAATACCGGGCTGTGGCACAGCTAATAGCCAGCTGCATTAAATCACTACTGAATTTGAAGCCAGCCCAGGTCTGAGTGAGCTCCTGACCATTAGTAGTCTAGCTTGCTGTTGACCTATGCAGCCCAAAAGACAGTTGCATTTGTCAAGTAGGAAATGTAGGTACCACTTTATGCGGGGAGGCTAATTTAACTAATTTAACCATAAAACCTTCCAAATGTGTAAGAATGAAGAAGTACTCCATTAAGGACTCGGTATCACAAGTAGGTGGTGAAGCAGCTGGAATCGAGCATACCCTCATGAAGCTGGAAAGCTGTAATGTTAAACTGCCTCTGTGTCTGTCTATATATGTTGTATGTCTAATGGGCATTGTATGTTTGCCATGTATATGTCCATTGTAATCCGTCCCGAGTCCCCTGCGGGGTGGAATATAAATGCTGTAAATAAATAAATAAAGTATTTCCCAAATGAAAAAGCTATGAAGTTTTGAAAACTTACATAATATATGCTATTCTTTGGAATTGGTGCACTTTGAGTCTCCTTTGTGGAGAGAAAAAGCAGGATATAAAAGGACATAATTAAATAATAATAATAATAATAAATTTTAAAAGTTTTTGTTGTTGTATGAGTTTGGGGTTTTGCTGTATTTTTCTGCATGGCCAACCCCTGTACATATGCGCAGGATGCTTCCCCATCATCTGCGCAGGATCGGTGGTAGAAGAATAGCTGGGAAACAGGGCAAAGTTTGATGCAAAGTTGGAATGGAATGGAGCGTCTGGAGAAGATTAAAAGGGCAGCTAGAACTATCTAACTATCAGTATAGCTCATTTTCCGGCAAGAAATTATTTTTAAATTTCCTCAGGGGGATTTACCCATAGAAATCAATGAAGAAACACTGGAATTTTTTTTGAATGGAAACCCCCCTAACCCCCCCCCCCCAAGACAAAAATGCCAAAACTTTGCAAAAACACCCCATAAGAGCCCCACTGGGAAATCAGAAAGTGATCTTAGCTGTGGGGAGAATTTCAGGGGGGGGGGAGGGGAAGAAAACTGAGAGAGATGAGAAATAGTAAGCAGCGACTTGGACAGAGGCAGTCTGCCTTGAACTGTTTTATAAGCGCCGGTCATTGTTCTTTCTAATCCCAACTGAATAAATCCTATGGTTTCAGAGTCAAAGCTGTAAAGTCCCTACACAGATAGTCAGACATGACTAGACGTAATGTCAAGGGGAAACCTTTACCTTAATATTGAGTGTTTTAGATGCCTGCTGATGACACCCTTGTTTGCTCAAGCTATTCCTTAACTTCTCTTTGTGAATATCATACTTTGTTTGAGATGTACTTTGTTCTATCATTGTGAATAGCTTCTTGTATATTCAAAATGTATATTCAAAATATGTATTTTGAATACACCCTTTAGACATTATTTCATGATAAACTACCTATATAAATGATAGTATTTTTTTCCGTGTCAGAAGTGACTTGAGAAACTGCAAGTTGCTTCTGGTGTGAGAGAATTGGCTGCCTGCAAGGATGCTGCCCAGGGGTCGCACAGATGTTTTTTTAAATGTTTTAAATCCTTGTGGCAGGCTTCTCTCAAGTCCCTTCATGAGGAGCTGATAGAGGGAGCTCATCCATGCTCTCCACGGATTTGAACCTCAGAGCTATCGGTCTTCAATCCTGTCAGCACAAGGGTTTTTTGCACCACCAGAGACTCCGTGATAGTAAATAAGGGAAGCAGATCAGAGCTGGCATCCTGTTGATGTATGTAGGTGTAACTGGGGGCTATGTCTGCATGAGCATTTGCACACCCAGCAGAAGAAAGTACCTGCTCTACCCTTATTCAAGCAACTGTGGCTACTAATGAGCTACAGGAAGGTAAATCCAAAACGGTCCTGAAAAAACTCAATTGCAAAAATTGTGACAAGGCCAAGAGGGGGCACAGGACGAGCAAGGGATGTGGGGCGTAATGGAACAGAGCAATGACAGAGGGATAATGAAAGGAGATACAGTACAGAAGGGTCTACTACCAGATCAGACCCAAAGCTTCAGCACACTGTTTGTACCGTGCTCTGCCAGGTCTAAGGGAAGCATGTAAGTAAGGTGTCTGTTCCTTAGCAACTGTTATTTGGAAACATGCTGCCTCTCACGTACAGCTGTAGTAACTACTAGCCAGTAATGGCCTTAACCTCTGTGAATTTATCTAATTCCTTTTGAAGCCATCTAAGCTCACTACCTGCTTCATGCTGAGAAGTTATTTTTAAATTTATCAGAATCGAGAACTACTCCCAGAAGTCAACAATGAGACCCAAGATATCAATGTGTATGGGACTGGACAAATGTGTATATAATACATTTGCTGAAAAGAGAGGGAGTCCTCGCCCCCCAAAAAGGGACAAGGGGGATCGAGGAATTTCAGTGAAAACAAAACATTGACTATACAAGTGATTGGGGGGGGGGAAAACTTGGCTGGACAGGAGTGGGACACAGTGGCTAAAACTCTGAAAGGTATCAGTTTACAATTCCGTTGCACATCTCCACTTGCAATCAAATGGGATACAAATATAAACAAAATCTTTACCTTTCAGAGACTGTTTAGTTAATCCTACATAACCACATGATCAAAGAGAAAAAGGAAAATTTCCTTCAGAATTCTAATTGGGTTTGCAGCATATAATTAATTTAAAGCCACACTGCCAATCTTTAATCAGTTTGACAAGTCTACCGTTTCCCTGAAAATAAGCCAAACCCATAAAATAAGCCATAGCAGGATTTCTAAGCATTTGCACGATATAAGCCATACCCCAAAAATAAAACATAGTGATAGGTGTGGCTATGCAGCATACAAGGTTGGCTCTCCCTGTCAGATCCGGATCGTTCTGTGCATGCTGCAAGCTGAGGCATAGAAGGAGACATAGAAATTGAAAGTCTCCTCAGTGAAGTGAGGAGCAGGATGCTTTGCTTTGGGTAGTATATGTCCTCAGGGGGAAGAAGTAAAGCTGTGGCTGCTGTTTTCCTCAGCACTGTGGGTCTCTCTCCCCCAGCACTCACAAGCAACAGTCTGTGGGTCTCTGTCACTCCCCACAACCACCAGTAAAGCTGCTGCTCCCCAGCACTCACCAGCAACAGTCTGTGGGTCTCTCTCACCCCACACAACACCAGGAAATAGGGGGAAAGCTTCAGCAAGCAGTCTGCTACTGAGCCCAGAGAGATCATCCCACAAATGCAGATTGTTGCATTAATAAAAACACAACATCCACTGAAAATAAGTCATAGTGTGTCTCCTTGAGGAAAAATAAATGTAAGACATTGTCTTATATTCAGTACATTGCATTCCCATCTTTGTCTTTGGCCAACTAAAAGCATTCAGGAGCTCTTGACTTTCTTTCTTTTGTATAAATACCACCTGCTAAACAGCCCACCTGCATTTTACAATTTGCACAATTGGAGCACCTATTTAATATTACACTCCTAATACAAAGTGATTTTGAAAAACCACAGGTTGATTCAAGTATTAAGAAGAGATTAAGAAATAATTAAAGGGGGCATTTTTGGAAAAACAAAATATTTTATTTGAAAATTGCCTTTCTCATTTGACCCCTTTAAGGCCGTTACAGTGCTTATATCCAAGTTGTTAGGGTAGTTAGATGAAAATTTCATGGAAATCAGAAGTTTCCTTCCTAGGAAAATATTTTAAATGAAGACACACATTTTCCAAACGGTCAGACTAGTACAATGTTATTCAGCCTAATTTAAGCTATATCCTTGCCACAACACTATTTGACCAACTGAACCACATCTACTTAGAATCACAGGATCATAGAATTGGGAGAGAACTCGTGGGCCAACCAGTCCAACCTCATTCTGCCAAGAAGCAGGACAATTGCAGTCAAAGCCCCCTCAACAGATAGCCATCCAGCCTGTTTAAAAGCCGCCAAAGAAAGCGCCTCCACCACACTCCGAGGCAGAGAGTTCCACTGCTGAACAGCTCTCACAGTTAGGAAGTTCTTCCTCATGTTCAGGTGGAATTTTCTTTCCTGTAGTTTGAAGCCCTTTTTTTCACGTCCTAGTCCCCAGGGCAGCAGAAAACAAGCTTGCTCCTTCCTCCCTATGACTTCCCCTCACATATTTATATGTGTCTCCTCTCAACAGGTCCAACTCTTTAAGCTGCTCCTCATGGGGCTTGTTCTCCAGACACTTGAACATTTTAGTTGCCCTCCTCTGGACACATGCCAGCTTGTCAACATCTCCCTTCAATTGTGATGCCCAGAATTGGACACCGTATTTCAGGTGTGGTCTACCAAGGCAGAATAGAGGGGTAGCATAACTTCCCTGCATCTAGACACTATGCTCCTATTTATGCAGGCCAAAATCCCATTGGCTTTTTTAGCTGCCACATCACATTGTTGGCTCACGTTTAACTTGTTCTTCACTTGCCTGTGTACATTAAAATGTTTTGCCCTAATATGTTTTCAAAAAACAATCAGTATTTTTTAGTTCTAAAATATTCTCTCGCCTATGATTTAAGGACCTGTTTTGTAGACCAAATAAAAACAAACATGCACAAAATAGCTCAAGTATGTTTACTACCACATTTCCCTGACTTGTATTGGCCTTTCTGCATATTCAGAAAATATCCATATTCCACAACAGGATGTTTATCGGAGGTAGGAAACATGCATTCCATCACAATTCTGCAAGTAATTGTCATTGGAAAGTCCTGAGTGTGAATGACATCACTAACACAGCATCAACAGGAAGAAGAGGAAGTGCTTCGTGTTTGGCAGAATTGAGCGTGACATGGAAAATAATAATTTTTAAAAACCCATTAGTAGGAATCATGGATGTTGTACATCCTTTTTCAATACTGTAATAACTTTTTCTTCAATATCCTTTAGGTGTCATTATTCAGATTACTAACTGTGGTATTGAATTATTCAGGCTGTCATAAATTTCCCCCATTTGCTACTCCCTTGGCTGCATGGAAAGCATCCAAATGTGTTTCATAATCACGTGTCCTAAAGGAAAACCTAGCTTTGATTCATATAAGCCCATGCCAAAGGCACGGCTCAACTGACCACTATTCAGGAAGCCAACTTCAAGGGCGGGGGGAATTCAGATTACTTCAAACACCTATGAGGAATAAACAGAAGAAACTCTCCAAGGTCAATTAGTAAAACTATTTTCTGAGGCTGCTGAGATGTAGGGAAAAACCTTCTCATCAACATCACATAATAACATAAGTTGGCCATCAATCATCATCCTTCTTGGCAGAGAATTAAAACCTCGTTCCACTTATTGGTGAGTAGGCCAAATCTGGAACTTCTGGAACTGATGGGGCTCAATTGTAAGCCGCCTTGAGTCCCCCTTTCGGGGATTGAGAAGGACGCGATAAAATGCAATAAATAATAAATAAATATATCTAAGCAACCCATTAATTTAGGAAGAGGACTTATTTTAATATGCATTTTCACTATGACAGAGACAGAGAACCAGAATCTATTTACTTTTACTATAGGCAGGCATTTTTTGAATTGTTTGGGAGCTTTACCTTCCAGAATTGCTAAAGACAGTGTGCATTCATGGCGTAGCAATGATAGTATCTCACAAATAAGAACTTATTTTACTCGTATTAGCAGAATCCCAGATCTAAACATGTAGATTAAACATTAGTTAATTAAAACTGGCTATAAGTTTTAATTAACTAAATGCGAACTTTCAGCTATATGCCTACAGTGCAATCCTAGGGCCCCTCCAGACAGGCCCTTTATCCCAGGATCTGATTCCAGGTTTTCTGTTTATCCCAGATTATCTGGCAGTGCAGACTCATATAAAATGCAGTTTATACCTGGGATCAGATTCTGGGATACAGGGCCTGTCTGGAAGGGCCCTTAAAGTCACTTATTGGAAAGTTAGTCCCATCAATTTCAACAAGGTTGAGCCTAATGGGAGTTATTCCTTGGATTTCTATCTTCTAGCCTCTTTCCTAGATGTAAACCACTGGATTTAATATGATTTACTTCTAAGCAAATATAATCAACATTGCACTTGAAAGCATTTTTCAGAGGAGTGTCTACATTAGCCTTTTGCAGCAAAGTAACAAGAAAATTATGGGGCATCTTAAGAATCAATAAATACATTAAGGCACAAGATTTGTAGGACTGCAGTCCAGTTAATCAGGAATATGACATGAAGTGTCATGTCATGTTGCAAGCACATTTGTTGGAGCCACGGTGGTGTAATGGGTTAAATCCTTGTGCCGGCTAAACTGCTGACCTGAAGGTCGGTGCTTCGGATCCGGAAGACGGGGTGAGCTCCCATCTGCCAGCCCCAGCTTCCCATGCAGGGAAATGAGAGAAGCCTCCCACAGGATGGTAAAACATCCAGGTGTCACCTGGGCAACGTCTCTGCAGATAGCCAATTCTCTCACACCAGAAACAACTTGCAGTTATCTCAAGCCGCTTCTGACACACACACACACACACAAAACAGTACATTTGGTTAGTAGGTTGAGTAAAAAAGTTGTTTCTGTATTTCATTACTGTTGATCTCATGCCATCCCATGAACAAATACTTGTGAATTAGTTTTCAAAGTAGCCATGTTAATCTCTTGCAGCATAAGAAGCCTAATATACATTAATATATTTCTTTATTTACTTGTCAAAGTGGACTGAAACCCATGAATGTTTAAGTTATAACAAATGGATTCTTATGTGAAGTTACTCTTCAGCATGGGAGACTCAGGCACCTCTATTCTGTTCAAGCAGCTGTCCTACGTTCACAGATTTTCAGTTGGTAACAATGGTAAACCAGGTTGAAAGCCAAAGACATCAGTGGGGTTTTTTTTTTAGCATTCAAATACGATCACGCACTAGGAAATACAAAAACATTTCCACATATTACTATCTTGCTACAGTTCTTTACTTGGATTGTTTTACTGAAGCTAATGGTGTTGTGATAAAAAGAAATGAAGCCATTCTTTGATGTCATATGGGAACAGATTTGAAAGTTACCTGAGAAAAATACCACCCGTACAAAGGAAGCCATTTTAGCCCATCTTTCAAAACGTATCGAACGTGTCCGAGAGCATTTTGTCTGACGGCCAACATGTCTGCTACAATCCAGTCAACTGCAAAGTCAACAGAAGAAATATATAGATGTCCATGTTTTGAAATTCAGTATTATTATGTTTCATAAGATAATTTAAAAAAAATATTTTTTCTAATGATCAATCACCGGGAATGTGGCGCAACTGGCTGGGAGTCAGCTGCATAAGATCTCTAGTGACCAAAAGGTCATGAGTTTGAGGCCTGCCTGGGTCGGGGTGAGCTCTTGACCAACTGTGTAGCTTGTTGTCTGTCTGTATATATGTTGTATGCCTATGGCATTGAATGTTTGGCTGTATATGTGCATTATGATCCATCCTGAGTCCCCTGCGGGGTGAGAAGGGCGGAATATAAATGATGTAAATAAATATTAAATAAATAAATCACACACTGACAATGAATCTCCCTGAAATGCAGAAGAAGTTGCTTCCAAAACCACATTCCCTTGTTTCCTTTTTCATGGTTTCAATCTCATCTTCCTCTTCATTTCTCAGCTTTCAAGTTTTAGATGTTATACAATACTGAATATATTTTATTCTACGGCCAGCATATAATATATACATATATTTGAGGATAAGACTCAAGACATCCGATACATTTGGAAACGACAGAGGAAGTCTGAACTCACAGCAACCAAGAGTTAAAAACTGATATCTGGTGTTGGTCTACAATCAATGTGAAGTCACAAATATTAAAGTCTTACTGTTAACCCCACCCAACCCTTTAATTACAGAACTCAGGCCTTGATCGAGATATATTTTCTGTGCAAGGAAGTTTATTATGTCTACAAGACACATGCTCTATATATTGCATATTTCAGACATTACAATGTTTGGACTGCAATTTATGACGGTTATGCCAAGTGGGAAGTGCTTCTGACTTCAAAGTCTGCTTCCAAAAGCCCCTGAAGATTAGAGGCATCTTATAGGGAAACAAAACAAAGAAAAGCACCACTCCTTATATGTAAGCAAACTGTATACAAACCTGTACACTGGTGGTTTGATATATATATCACATTCTCTTTAGTTTTTGGCAAATCACCATATATAAATATCTAGAAGAGAAAAAAAGGTATGCGGTTAGCTGAATGATATAAACATTTTAAATAAACTCCAAAACTTATCCAAGGGGAAAAAATAACAAGTGTTATTTTAACAGACTAATTAGAGAGGGAAAGCAGGAATATAACTTGCGCTCTAATCATTCCAGTGACACTGTTCTAGTCAGTATAACTATCTATTAACACAATGATCGATTTGAGCCTAAATAGATAAAGGAATGTACAGTTCAAATGATTTGGGTTGCTGAGAGCTTTCCAGGCTGTATGGTCATGTTTCAGAAGCATTCTCTCCTGACGTTTCACCCACATCTATGGCAGGCATCCTCAGAGGTGGTGAGGTCTGTTAGAAACTAGACAAGTGAGGTTTATGTATCTGTGGAAGGTTCAGAGCAAGAGAAAGAACTCTTGTCTGTTGGAGGAAGGTGTGAATGTTGCAATTAATCACCTTGAGTAACATTGCAAAGCCTGGCAGCTTTAAGGTCTGGCTGATTCCTGCCTGAGGGAATCCTTTGTTGGAAGATGTTAGCTGGCCCCCTAATTGTTTCATGTCTGGAATTCCAGTTTTCTGAGTGCTGTTCTTTATTTACCGATCTGATTTCAGAGTTTTTTTAAAAAATGCTGGTTGCCAGATTTTGTCGTTTTCCCTTTCTGTTGAAATTGTCCACATGCTTGTGGGATTCAATGGCTTCTCTGTGTTGTCTGCCATAGATGTGGGCAAACCGTCAGGAGAGAATGTTTCTGGAACATAGCCATACAGCCCATAAAACTCACAGCAACCTAGTGATTCTGGCCATGAAAGCCTTCCATGACACATTTAAATTATTTGTTTATTCGATTAAAAATAAACCCTCCCATTATAGGAAACTATGGTGAAAAACCACACCCTTTTTGCAATAGTTTGGCATGTCCGTAGTAATGTTATATGCAAAAACATGATATAGTCCTTTCTGTTATATATGTGTATATCTATACTTTCACCTCAAAAAAATCTGTTAGATAAACAGATATGTTGGCTTGTAGACACTGGCTTGTCACTGGAGCAACAACAATGACAATGCTTTATTTGTATTCCGCCACCATCTCCCTGAAGGGTCTCGCAGCAGCTCACAGAAAGAACTCAACAGTGCAACAATATACAAATACAACAAAATACAAAAAGATAAAAATAACAGTAAAATCAACCCAACAATTTTACTTAAACAACATTTTTTTTCGTCACAGGAGCGACTTGGGAAACTGCAAGTCACTTCTGGTGTGAGAGAATTGGTCATCTGCAAGGACATTGCCCAGAGTATGCCTGGATGTTTTGATGTGTTACCATCCTTGTGGGAGGCTTCTCTCATGTCCCCACATGGGGAGCTGGAGCTGACAGAGGGAGCTCACCCATGCTCTCCCCAGATTCGAACCTCTGTCCTGTAGGTCTTCAATCCTGCCAGCACAAGGTTTTAACCCATTGAGCCACTGGGGGCTCCTTTAAACAACAAATGAAACCCCAATTAATTAAAAAGATATTATAACCTTTAGCTCTATTGTGTAGTATGTCTGCCCCGATTAGACTTTTACAGCTACACTCATCTTTTTAAAATCACACAGGACCTGCATTACACATCAACAGAGCAGGTTGTTGTTTTTATTACTACGTGCATGTACTTGCCGTATTGGTTTATGTGCAATCACACTAAATGATCACCTGGTTCAGGTAACCACCACCAACCTTCTACTCTACCATTATTCCCCCTTGATTCTATTATGATCCCAATTCAGGAGTCAAGCTGCACATTTTAAAAACCTGGTTCTTCTCCCAAATGGCAGTAGGGTTTTTAAAATTGCCTTAAAGCCCTCAAGCAGCAAATGGGAATGTTTTCACCTTCAAGGGAGAGGAACAGTGAGTGTTCCAACAAGGCTAACATCAAGGTAAGGGCACATTATTTAGCCCGGGGGATTCAGTCAGTGCAATGTAATTTGTTGCTTTTCCACCCAGATAAGTGTCTTGCCACTTTAGCAGTTCAATCTTTCAGGAGGCATCCTGCAAAAGTGACTGGGCAGAGTGTACCGGCATCATGTTTACTGTCCATTAAGCAGAAAGAGCTTAGTGTTTTGTGAGAACACAACTGTGGAATTACACTGATAAATCTGGGAGAATGGAACAGGTCTTCTATAAAGATGGTGCTTCCAACTGTGAAATCCCTTTGTGTAAACAAAAACCTTTTTTCAGTGTATTGTCGAAGGCTTTCATGGCTGGAATCATGGGTTGTTGTAGGTTTTTCGGGCTATATGGCCATGTTCTCGAAGCATTCTCTCCTCACGTTTTGCCTGCATCTGTGGCAGGCATCCTCAGAGGTTTTGAGGTCTTTTTTCAGTTTTTGTTGCTAATCATGTTGTGGGAATAGCCAACACAGGGACTGCAGTTGTGTGTTTAAAAAAAGCAATATTGTCCAAATATGTAAAAGATTTGTTCCATTTTGAACATGATTTACACAACTGCTAGACCATTGTTGCAGGTGTTTTGTGTTGTCACTTTGAGTGGAAAAGTTTGTGAATGTCAAAGAGGGGGGGAAAACTGGAGGGCGTTAGGCTTAAACTCATGAATGAAGGGAAAGGGATGAAAGCACCTGGAAGTACATAACTGATCAGGACAACAGGATGCAGAGGCCTTTGACCTCTAGATCACCAGTTTCATTCAAATGTGGTCAATGGAGGGACCATCTGACATCCGTTTGGTGGCCTCGTTGAAGAGGCCGAAACATCTGCCCATTGGCAGCCACACTAAAATGAACAGATGATTCTAACCACATTTTACTCATCTGCAAATCTTATTTATGTTGTCTGACCCTTTAAATTGGCAAGTTTAAAGAGCAGAAAGGTTTAGCATCTGCTATTATCCAATTTATAAAGGGTGGGAGGGCTAAATAGAAAGGCAGTGCAACACTTTTGCACTCCATATATACTCGGGTATAAGCCGACCCAAATATAAGCCAAGGCACCTAATTTTACCAGAAAACTGGAAAAACGTATTGTCTCGAGTATAATGCAGCAGCTACTGATAGATTTCAAAATAAAAATAGATACCAATAAAATTACACTAATTGAGACAAAACAGAGGTCCTCCTGGTCAGTCGAAAGGCCGAACAGGGCAAAGGGTTACAAGCCTGTGTTGGATGGGGTCGCACTCCCCCTGAAGACGCAGGTTCGCAGTCTGGGAGTGATCCTGAATTCATCGCTGAGCCTGGAATCCCAGGTCTCAGCGGTGGCTGGGAGAGCTTTTGCATAATTAAAACTTGTGTGCCAGCTGTGCCCGTACCTTGGGAAGTCTGATTTGGCCACGGTGGTCCATGCTCTGGTTACATCCCGAATAGACTACTGCAATGCACTCTACGTGGGGCTGCCTTTGAAAACGGTTCGGAAACTTCAGTTGGTCCAACGGGCGGCAGCCAGAATGCTAACTAGGGTGACATACAGGGAGCATACCACCGCCCTGCTGTGTCAGCTCCACTGGTTGCCTGTCCATCTCTGAGCCCAATTCAAAGTGCTGGTATTGACCTATAAAGCTCTATACGGTTCTGGCCCAGCTTACTTGTCTGAACGCATCTGCCTCTATGCCCCATCTCGCAGTCTAAGATCATCTGGGGAGGCCCTGCTTTTGCCAGCAATCCAAATGCGGCTGGTGGGGACGAGAGACAGGGCCTTCTCAGTAGTGGCCCCTCGCCTATGGAACGCACTCCCAAATGAAATAAGATTGACTCAATATCTCCTCGCTTTTAGAAAAAAGCTAAAGTCGTGGTTCTGGGACCAGGCCTTTGGGCAGCAGATGTAAATTGTACCTTTGGATTTGACTGGATTGACACTTTGGACTTGACTGGACTGACAATGTGTTCTGCTTGATGGGTTTAATTAATTATTGTTGTATGTAGTGGTTTTTAATGTAATGTTTTTAATGCTTTTTAATGATGTTGATTATATGGTGTATTTTAAAATTGTATTGTGGTGTTGCGGCCTGTAGTGCTGCAAATGTAAGCCGTGTTGAGTCCCCCTGCGGGGGTGAGAAGCTACGGGGTACAAATACCATAAATAAATAAATCAGTAGGTTTAATGTTTTTGAATATTTACATAAAACTGTAATTTAAGATAAGACTGTCCAACTCTGATTAAATCATTATTCTAACCTTCTTCAATGTAAATGTGCTTATGTATCCTTCCAATAATAATAGAGAGTAAAATAATGTAATAAAATAATAGAGTAAATAATGGAAATGTAATAATGGTAATAATAGAGTAAAATAATAAATGTAATAATAATGGAGTAAAATAATGTAGATGTAATAATAATAGAGTACAATAATAAATGAATTGACAACAACAGTATAAAATAATAAATAACTTTGACTTGTGTATAAGCCGTGGGGAGCTTTTTCAGCCTAAAAAAGAGCTGAAAAACTTGGCTTATACTCAATTATATACGGTACTTCCAAGACTAAGATCTGATATCTTTATGGTATTTAGACCCATTCTATTATTGTATATGCACGCGTATAAGTTGGCCTCATGCACAAGTCAAGTGAGGTTCAGGGGCCAAAATTGTGGTCTTTGTTATGGTCTGTGGGTAAGTCGAGGGTCATTCTGCAAAGAGGGAAAAATATCTCAGAAAGCAAATTGCCTTTGGGTGCCACTGCCATTTTCCCACGCTTATATTTAAAAAAGCCAAATGCAGTGCCACAGTGAGGAGAGTAAAGGGGATCAGTTCTTTTATGTTCTCTTAGGACGGCCTAGTGAGGAGCTGCAGCACCCCAATGGGTTAAACCCTTGTGACGGATGAACGGCTGACCTGAAGGTTGGTAGTTTGAATCTGTGAGATGGGGTGAGCTTCCATCTGTCAGCACCAGCTTCTCATGTGGGGACAAGAAAGAAGCCCCCCACAAGATGGTAATACATCCGGGTATCCCCAGGGCAACATCCATCAGATGGCTAATTCTCTCACACCAGAAGCGACTTGCAGTTTCTCAAGTCACTTCTGGCACAATTAGAAAAAAAGAATGATCTACCACTTACTTTTTGGCATTTTACTCAAGAGATGGTTCCCTTTTTGATAAAATTTAAGGTACACTGCTCACATTGACCCATGGAGAAGTCAACTCAGATTTTTGATCAGATCTCTACAACACCTTCCAGTGCCTTTACAAATGATATATCATGTAATTACTGATTTGTGATACTTTAAAAGTTAATTCATTTATTATGCTATACTAGTCAACTTGATAGCAGTTAAAAACAACAACAAATTACCAGTATAGCAAAAAGATTGAAATGTGTATGTGTATAAAAATAATAAAATGTTTGTCAAATGATTTTTGATGCATAAGAATTAGAATTATGTCAAGTACAGATTTTTAAACCTAAAATCTTTGCAGTGTAATATAAAAATGCAGAATTTTCAGTCTTAAAATTGACATTTTAACATTGACTCTGACCATAAAAGTGATTGTGTCAGGATATGCTGTGGCGGCCTTGAAGGACAAAGTTTTAAAAGTTACTTTTAACAGTCAATTTGAGATACATCTCCTAATGACAGTCATACAAGGTTCTTTCTTCAAAGGTTGATTGTGGACAGAAACTCATAGTTTGCTACTTATTGGGAGACTCTGGTGTCTCTTTATAATGTAGGCTTACATTCAATTGCTAGTTCCAACTGAAATAAGCCCACTGGTAATATAATACTAATTCAGTGTATATACTCTAGCAACTTGATTTATGCCATTATTTGAGGCATTGATCGTAGCCTAATCTCTTAGAAAAGCCAACAAACAGCACAAAGAAACATGTTAAAAAGTTGGAAATATAAGATAACGTTTACAGATAGTAGAGGCATGCAGGCCTATCAAGACTGATAGCTTTGAATGTTTGAGCAATGCATGACGAAGTTGTGATTCATGCTGCAATGCAACACCTTTTGACTCCAGGCTAAATACTTCAGTCATTCCTGAAAGCAGGGAAAAGGACTAAAAAGTGTCTAGGGATAAAGGAAAGGGAACTTTGCCACCTTGTCCTTGACTCTGGGACTCCTTCACCACAACTGCATAATTTCCCTCTTTTTAGGCGAAAGGCCAGTAGCAGTCTCCAGGTGGATTGGATTTGATGGGGGATATAAATGGGAGGGATTGTATCAATGAGATCACTATGGGGAGAAATCCTGTCACTGTGGGAGATGACCTCAAAGAGGGATTGGCAGGAAGGCATGGGCTTGTCCACCTGCTGCTTTGTGGAAACCATCCCAAAACTGTCTTCAAACAACACTATGTAATAAAATCTGTTCCTGGTTTTGAAGTGTTATTTCCTGTTTACCTTTGTGGTATTTACTTTGAAAGTAGTTGTTATACTCCAGAAACCTTCATTTTGGTGGCTGCCACAAACTATGTTGAATTAGTTTAGATTGCAATAACACTATGTAAAAAATTTGAATAGATTTCTGTTCCTGGTTTGAAATTGTTATATCCGGTTTAATTTTGCAGTACAGTGTTCCCTCACTTATTGCTGGGGTTAGGTTCTAGGACCCCCACAAAAAGTGAAAAACTGCGATGTAGGGATGCTGTATTTATTTTAATATTTATACATTATTTTAGTAGTTATACACGATTTTAAGTCTTTATAAACTTAAAATAAAGCGAAGGAAAGGAAAGAAGGGCCCTTCAAGGGAGGGAGGGAGGGGAGGGAAAGCGCCTTGGAGAGCAGCAATGGCAAAACCCCACAAAACAGCCAAAATATCATTTATATATTTTAAATTAATATTTTTTGAAATCTGCGGAACGGCGAGTCCACAATAAGTGAATCGCGAAGTAGCGAGGGAACACTGTACTTATTTTGAAAGTAGTTCTTATACTCCAGAAATTTAGGTTTTTGTGGCTGCCACAAACTATGCTGTATTCAATGTAACTCCATGAGATACTCATTGAAAACTATTGCAAAATGTGCTGCAGGATGTCTTGCAAAAACAAAACTTTTCCAGTTTAATAAACCTTTCCCATGTTTTTATGACAGACCCAATTAGGAAATGACATTTATAATCCAGGAACAAAAATTGTGTTACATAGTGTAATCTGGATAACCATGGCATCAATCCCCTGGGTTGAAAATGCTGCTGCTAACACTAAGTTGGTGAATGTTTCAAGCCCTATCAGTCAGGACGTAATCCTGGATAAACATGCTGGACTGCTATGTATTGCACAGGCCTGGTTGGAAGAGGCAGCAGGGATGTGGATGAGGGTAATCACCTCCAGCTTTGACTATCAGGCTTCCTTATTCAGCAGCAGGTGAGACATGGGAAGGTAGAATTGCAAAGGTCTGTGTACCTGTCTGACACCCCCTTGACCAGGCACCCTAACCCTCATTCTGCAGTCTTTGATTATGTTTATTTGAAAATAGGCAACAGGGATACAGAAGAAATTTTCTTGATGTTTTGCACATCATGCTGCTGTTGGCTTGTGATGCTGGGAGACTTAATATTTGCCAACCAAACAATGGCCCTGTCCCAAATGATATCCGGATGTACTCATGCTGCTGGGCATAATTTATACTTTTTCTGTACAGAGGAAGGGGGTATGATGTTGATCTGGAAGTGGAGGGGCTCTCTGTTGCTCCTTCGTCATGGACAAATCACTTCTTGGTCAGGTTTAGACTTCCTGTGACTCTGTAAGGGTGGGGGACCCATTAAGATAGTTTGTCCCATGAGGTTTAGGGATCTGGGTAGCTCTTGGGGAGTTTTCCTCTTGCCTTGGCAGGAGAAAAGACTTGGCCGATCTCTGGAATGGAGAAATGAGTGGAGGAGTAGACACAATGGGTTCTAAATGTTCCATCTCGGAGTAGAGCTAAACCAGCCCCCTGGTTTTCTAAGGAGATGGCAGCAATAAAATTAATGAGATGGAGACTAGAAAAATCCTAGCAAAAACCTCAGAGTTAATCCAACCAAAAACAGTCCAAGGAGGGTAACAGGAGAGACTTCTTTTGGGTGCCATCATCACAGAAACATCCAGTCTAGCTGTTCTGAGTGAGCAGGGAATTGCCACAATCTGACCTATAGGAGAATTTAAGTCAGTCGATAGATCCGTGTGAATAATTTCCCTTCCACTTCACAAATAAAATAGCCCAGATTCACTCTGAGGGCCAATTCAGGCAGGGACCACAATGCGGGAGCTCCTACAATTTTACCGGAGGCGTCCAAACAACATCTCTGGTAAAACTGAATTAATTTGAGACAAAACCCTGTTTTGTCCCAAATTAATTTGATACTCCATTAGACCCAGGTCTTATGGAGTATGGGCCCTGTGGGGACTGACCCCTCAGTAGTCCTGGAACTACAGAGGGGTCAGCCTGCACAGCTCAATTTGCTTCCTCGGCCTAGTGGACCCGGAGAAGCAAAGAGACCCCCCCCCCCAAATCTGCCATTATGACTTTCAGCATGCTTTTTGGAACACACAATTGTAGTGCGGGGGGGAGGGGGTTCGCTCCCTCTGTCTCTCAGTGCTACATTGGTACGTTCCAAAAAGCATGCCGAAAGGCATAATGGTGACTGGGTAAGTTCTTTTATATTTTAAGGGCTTATTTTAGGGGTAATTTGGGTGCCCCACCCCAAGAAGGTACTGGGAGAGCATCTAGACACTCCTCCCCCCTTTCGGGAGGAGGTGTGCAGCCTTTAACTCACACCGAAGCAGGTGTTTTAAACCCTCTTCAGCGTGGGTTAAAGTACAGTCTGGAAGCGGTCTGACTTGGATGCCAAGTCTTTCCTGGACAGGCATTCTCAGAGAATGATGCTAGGGAATCCCTGTTTGACTCCTTTGCTGTTGTCTTGTGGAGCGTTTCAGGGTTGAATGAGTATATGCTATTTAACATATACATGAAACTGATGGGCAATGTTAACTGGAGTTTGAAGATCAGTGTCACCAGGATGCTGATGATTTCCAGCTCTATTACTCCGGTCCACCTAAAATCAAAGAATCTCTTCCTATGCTACACCAGCGCCTAGCTGCTGTAATGCACTGGATGCGTGAAAAAATTGAAGCAAAAATAGAAGTGGTCCTGGTTAGTTGAAAATAGATCTGAGAATAGGTGTGCAGACGGGTTTAGGAAAGGTTCTGCCCCACCAAAAATGCAGGCTTTCTGTTTGGGGCACTCCTGCATTCAGCCTGGAGGCCCAGGTTTCAGCAATGACCTTTGCGCAGTTAAAGCTTCTGCTCCAACTATAGCTGCTAGAGAAGAATCCGGAGAAGTCAGATATGAACATGTTAACACATGCCATGTTTATTTCCTGTTTCAATTATTTTAACATGCTTTATATGGGGCTGCTTTTGAAGAAATGTTCAGAAACTGCAAAGAGTTGCAGCCAGATTACTAAGTAGGGCTGGCTACATTTGCATCAGTTGTCTATCTGGGCACAATTCAAAGAGCTGACTGTGACCTATAAAGTCCTATACAGTTGAGTCCAGGCTATCTGAAGGATTGTATCTGCTTTAATGATCCTCTGACAAGGTCCTTCTCTGTCCCATCAGATCCCCAGACTTATTTGGTGGGAACAAAGGAGAGGGTCCTTTTGGTGGTTGCTCCAAGACTCTGGAATTCCTTCCCTAGAGATACCATGATGGCCCATTCCTTCCTCTCCTTCCATCGGCAAAATTATGGCATCAGGAAGCTAAAGGGGGTGAGCTTTTAATATTGTGTGGTGTTGCTTTTAAGTTTCAAATAAAGTCTTTCAATTAAATTTAATGGTTTTAAATTTTATATTTATATGTTTATTTAAGATTTGCATAGATTTAATCTGTATTGCTTTTAAATATGCTGTTAACCACTTTGAGTTTCAAAACTTAAGGAAGCTGGGAAACATTAATAAAATAGAGTTCTACTACTACTACTACTAATAATAATAATATTAATAATAATAATGTTTTACATTTGGTAAAGCATTATAATTATTATTATTCCACATTAACTGGACCTCTGTTTGAAAGTAGTAAAAAAGACAAACTAACGGTGTACACATTTTAAAAACGTTTCATGTTCAATCCTGAACTTTTCATCACAATCCCCCCTCTCTCGGCATTACTTCGCGAACGAAGATTCAGGAAGGACTCATCCCACGCTTTTTACAAGCGCGTTGATGACTAAAAAGGCCAATCTGAGATAGGCAAGTTCGGTTGCAGAAAGCGCAGCAGAAAGTCTCCTTGGGTGATGTTTTTTCCAAGTTGCGGTTCTTTCTGCGTTGTCGTTTCTCTTCGAGACCCATTCGGCGTGTCTTCTCGAAAGAGGCCGCAGCATTGTGGATAGTGCTTCTCCATGCCTCCCGATGTGAGGCCAGGGTGGACCATTGTTGGTGATCAATCTGGCCAAGCCTGAGATGTTGTTTCAGGAGTCCTTATATCTCTTTTGGGGCGCCTCTCTTGCGCTGACCCGTGGCGAGTTCACCGTAGAGTAGTATCTTTGGGAGGCGGTGGTCCTCCATCCTAGAGACGTGTCCTGCCCAGCGCAGCTGTGTTCTCAATAGCATGGCCTCAATGCTGGTGATCCCTGCTTGCTCAAGGACAGCAACATTCGTCACATAGTCGGTCCAGTGTATATTTAGGATTGTGCGAAGACACAATCCTAAATATCCAGTTCAGTGTTTAAGTGGGACAGGAATATGTGATGCCTCCGAAACATTGTGCATTACGTGAAATGGCAGGAGGCATGGAATCCCGCTATTTAACGTATATCTCTAAATCCTTTAAAAGTGCACAATCGAAATACTTCTGGTTTCATGACTTTGGGATAAGAGATAATCAACTGCTAGTATTTCTATTGCAGTTAAACTTATGATTGATGCCTTTTTTCTCCAGACGCTCATGGCATCACATGACATTCTCTTTTCTTCTGTCCTTACAACTAAAAAGGTATGGCTGAGAGAGAAAGTCATATATTGGATCCTCTATTTCAGCCCAACATTATGGGCAGCAGGGGAAAGGATGATAATGATGATAATGATTATGATAGTAATATTGAATGTATTTCCTCTGAAGCTCAATCATGTGGCTCGAGAGATGCTGGGCTGCAAGTGGAAATGTATTGTGAGAACATCTGATCGCATGGAGAAGCATGGTTTCAGTGTTGAACTAATACTCTAGGTCAGTGTTTCCCAATCTTTTTTGAGCTCCGGCACATTTTTTACATTTACAAAATCCTGGGGCACACCACCAACCAAAATGACACTCTTAACACAGTAATACATACATATATAGTAGTTAATATGTTTTTAAATGTATTTATACACTCAGTGTGAAACCTGGGCCTGTTTCAATGAACACAACATAGATATCCTGGCACGAATGGCAGAAAGACACAAACTTCCCACACAGAACTCCCATAACCAAGAGAAAACGTTATAAGAGTTTGGTGGGCATTGAGTATTGGAGTTGTAGTTCACCTATATCCAGAGAGCACTGTGGACTGAAACAATGTTGGATCAGGACCAAACTTCGCATGAATACTCAATATGCCCAAATGTGAACACAGATGGAGTTTGGGAAAAATAGACCTTGACATTTGGGAGTTACAGTTTCTGGGATTTATAGTTAACACACAAAGAGCATCCTGAACTCTTGCAATAATGGAATTGAACCAAACTTGGCATATTGAATTCTCATTATCAACAGAAAGTACTGAAAGGGTTTGCTTGGGAATTGACCTTGAGAATTGACACTAGTGTGCCACGGAACAGCGGTTGGGAAACACTGCTGTAGGCAACTGGGAGCACATTTATACTCTGTAGCTACTGTGTTATTCCATCTTAACTGTCATGGCAACGTCCTATGGAATCTTGGGATTGGCATTTTAAAGAGTGATACATACAAATCTCAGCCAGAGTTTGCCCACCAAATTACAAACAGCCCTCCGCTTCGATGGGGTTAGGGGCTCAGGTTCCTTGCAAAAGTGAAAAAGTAGAGGACCAAGAAGTGGGGGGTTTTTAACCTGAGAAAACAACTCTCTAGGAATCTTTAGGTCCTCCACCACAACTCTGGCAGGAATTGATCTTAGGGTTGAACTGGAAGACATAGAAAATCCTAGAGAGAACACTTCAATCCAATCCGCGGAAGTCAAACCCACAAATGTGCAAGCCCTACTGAATTCTACAAATGCAAGGATCTCATGAGAGGGAACCATAGAAGTTAATGTGGAATAACAGAGCCATAATTGTCTTGAGTTCCAATCCCAGCCCAACCAGATCCACCGGGTGGCCTTGGGGAAGCCTCACTCTCTCAGCCTCAGACAATGGGAAACCTCCTCCTAAATAGGATCACCATACCTACGCCACATAAACTCAAAGCCCGTGGGTCAAAGTTAGCCCGCCATGACATTTTTGGTCCCCCCCCCCAGTCGCTGGACTACAATTCCTGTGTTTCTCATCATTAGAAATCATGATACAGCCGACGGGAGTTGTGATACAGTAACACCTGGAAGACGGCATTTGTTCTGTTTAGTCAGGATAACAGAGTTTGGATTTAGATGAAAGGCTTGTGGATATGACGCCTGACTTTAAAATCTCCTTTAACCATTCCCCAACCTCGGAGCCACAAGGGCTGTTGGCTTGAAAATCCCATTATTCCCAGTCCTCAGGGCAGATAATCAAAAGTGATGGGAGTTGTCGTTCAATAACATCTGGGGAACCAAGTTAACTCATTTTTTTGTGAAAACATTATAGTTGGTCTTCTGTCTCCACAGATTCTCCATCCATGGGCCGTCCGGGCAATGGGGATGTCCAGCTTCCGACCCTGGACGGTGTGGCGTTATGCCCATCGACTTCTGTAAAGAGTTTGGGAGTTCATTTGGACTCCCAACTGACCATGGAGACCCAAATCTCCATGGTCAGTAAAACAGCTTTTTTCCATCTAAGACAGGCAAGGCAGCTGGCCCCCTATCTATCCCGGAACAACCTGGCCACGGTGATCCAAGCCACGGTCATCTCAAGACTAGACTACTGTAACGTGCTCTACGTCGGCCTTCCTCTGTCGGTGACCCAGAAGCTCAAGCTGGTGCAGAACACTGCCGCCCGGCTCCTGTCTGGTACCCCAGCAGGTTGCCATATTACACCTACCTTGCAGGATCTGCACTGGCTTCCAATTGAGCACCGGATCACCTTCAAAGTGCTGGTGCTTACCTTTAAGGCCTTGCACGGCCTGGGGCCAATGTACCTGAGGGACCGGCTTACCCCATATTGCCCTACGAGATCACTGCGGTCCAAGAACATCAATCTATTGGCAATTCCCCCTGTCAAGACGCTTAGGCTAACTGCGACCCGAAGGAGAGCGTTTTCAGTGATAGCTCCAACTTTACGGAACGCTCTCCCAGCCGAGACACGAGCCCTCCAAGATCTTATGTCCTTTAGGAGGTCCTGTAAGACCTTCCTCTTTCAACAGGCCTTCGGCTTATAAGACGCCATCAATGTCCCAGTCTTGCCTGTTGATTTTATCTTTTATACTGTATTATGCTGTGCGTTTCGTATTTCGTACAGCGCAGTGTGTTTTTAATGTATGGATATTTTAGAATGCTTTATGTGTTTTAATATGTTTTATTGTATATTGCCCTGTTGTGAGCCGCCCCGAGCCTCCCGGGAGTGGCGGCCTAGAAATTTGACAAAAAATAAAAATAATAAATGTCTCTTTGAAGGCAACTTACTATAAGGTTGATGTAGACTTCAATGAAAATGAATTTGACATCCCCGATCTACAGCATAGAATGCAGTTTAGCACCACTCCGACTGCCTTGGCTCCGACTGCCTTGGCATGGGATCCTGGGAGTTGTAGTTTTGCCAAGTCTTTTAGCTTTTTCTCCCAAAGAGTGCTGGTGCATTACTAAAATACAAATTCCACAATGTTTTGGTCGTGTCAGGAGCGACTTGAGAAACTGCAAGTCACTTCTTGTGTGAGAGAATTGGCTGTCTGCAAGGACATTGCGCAGGGGTTGCCTGGATGTTTTGATGTTTTACCATCCTTCTGGGAGGCTTCTCCAATGTCCCCGCATAAAAAGCTAGAGCTGATTGAGGGAGCTCATCTGCGCTTTCCCCGGATTCGAACCTGTGACCTGTCGGTCTTCAGTTCCACCGGCATAGGGGTTTAACCCACTGGGCCACCGAGGGTGCCAGTTAACTCCACAATGATCTCATAGCATTGAGCTATTACAGTTAAAGTGATGTCAAACTGCATTCCTTCTACAGCAGTGGTTCTCAACCCGAGTCCCCAGATGTTTTGCCTTCAACTCCCAGAAATCCTAACAGCCGGTAAACTGGCTGGGATTTCCGGGAGTTGCAGGCCAAAACACCTGGGGACCCACAGGTTGAGAACCACTGTTGTACAGTGTAGGTGTATAACATGGGGAATTCAGCATGCTTAAAAGTACAAGACCATTGATTCCACAGCACTGAGCCATGGCAATCAAAGTGGTATCAATCTGAATGAATTCTACAGTGTAGATTGTTCCAGGTTCAAGCAGAAGGTGCATAAAATATGGAGGGCAGCATGCCTCAAGCCCCACAACATTGAGCCATGGCAAACCAAGTGGCGTCAAATGTCAATAATTTTAAATGGATTTTAGATTTGTTTAAATTTCTGTCGTGTTTTAATGTTAGATTCTACTTGAACATTAGGAAGAACTTCCTGACTGCAACAGTTGTTCAACACTGGAACTCTCTGCCTCAGAGTCTGGTGGAAGCTTCTTCCCTGGATGCTTGTAAACAGAGGCTGGATGTCCATCTGTTAGAGGTGCTTTGATTGTTTTTCCTGCATGGCAGGGGGTTGGGCTAGATGGGCCCTTGGGGGCATCTTCCAAATCTATATTAAGTCTACAGTGTAGCTGCACCAGGGTCAAGGTGAAGGTGCCTAAGATGCAGAGGGCAGCACACTCCCAACCACAAACTCCATGATCCCATAGCACTGAGTGGTAGCAGTTGTAGCGGTATCAAAGTGCATTCGTTTTACAGTGTAGCTCCACCAGGGACAAGCAGAAGGTGCATAACACGTGGAGGGCAGCACTCTCCCAACCACAAACCCTATAGCAGGGCTGTCCAACTGGCGCCCCGGGGGCCGTATACGGCCCCCAGCCCCTTCCCTACAGCCCCCTAAGCTTTTTAATAAATAATAAAAATTAAAAAATAAAATAAATAATATTTTTTTAAAAAAATACCTACTTCCGGGTTTGGAGCAAGTATCACGAGAATACGTAATCCACACGGGATTTCGCTGTCAACGCGAGATCACGCCGGCATTGACAGCGAAATCCCGTGTGGATTGCTTATTCTCGCGATACTCTTCGGCTACTCTACTACTGGATCGCTGAGGCCCACAGACGCGATTAGGACCTTCTTCGACTCAGTCGGTCGTCGCCTCTCTCGTCGTCCGGGTACTCCTGGATCCTGAGCGTTTGGAAAAGGTAGGCTGAAGCAGGGGGCTCCTCAGGGGGCTCCTCATTCTCTCCCCCATCTCCCTCATGTATTAAATATAAAATTAAATATATTTAAAGATGAAATAAGGGGAGATGGGATACATTAAAATAAGGGGAGAGGGGAGGATGGAATTAAATATATTTAATATTAAATTAAAATAAGGGGAGAGGGGAGGATGGAATTAAATATATTTAATATTAAATTAAAATAAGGGGAGAGGGCGCCGGGGAGAGGGCGGAGCCGGGCGGAGCCGGCGGGCGGGGGCAGACCCTACGGCCCCCCAGGTCATCAGTGACCGGAATTCAGGCCCCTGGGCTGGTAGAAGTTGGACAGCCCTGCCCTATAGCATTGAGTCATCCCAGTTGTAGTGGTGTCAAACTGCATGTACTCTACAGTGTGGCTGTGCCCAGAGTCAAGTGGCAGGGCAAAAGCAGGTGGAAGGCAGCATGTTTGAAACTACAACTCCTGGGATGCCATAGCATTGAGTGGTAGCAGCTGTAACGGTATCAAAGTGCATTAATTCTACAGTGTAGTTGCACCAGGGTCGAAATGAGGGTGCAGAACACATGGAGGGCAGCATGCTTCTATAGTGTTGAGCCTTAGCCAACCAAGTAGGGTCAAAATGCATTAATTCTACATTGTGGCTGCATCATCAGGGTCAAGAGGAAGGTGCCTAAACACGTGTAATGCAGCACGCTTCCTACCACAAATAACATGATGCAATAGCATTGAGTGGTGGGAGTTATAGCAGTATCAAACTGCAAGCATTCTATAGTGTATTGTCGAAGGCATTCATGGCTGGAATCACTGGGTTGCGTGAGTTTTCCAGGCTGTATGGCCATGTTCCAGAAGCATTCTCTCCTGACGTTTCGCCCCCATCTATGGCAGGCATCCTCAGAGGTTGTGAGCTCTGTTGGAAACTAGGCAAGTGGGGTTTATATGTCTGGGGAAGGTCCGGGGTGGGAGAAAGAACTCTCGTCTGCTCGAGGCAAGTGTGAATGTTGCAATTGGCCACCTCACTTACCTAGTTTCCAACAGACCTCATGCTGTCTTATCAAAGGCTTTCATGGCTGGAATCACTGGGTTGCGTATGTTTTCCAGGCTGTATGATGGCCATGTTCCAGAAGCATTCTCTCCTGGCGTTTCACCCACATCTATGGAAAGCATCCTCAGAGGTTGTGGGGTCTGTTGGAAACTAGGCCAGTGGGGTTTGTTCAAGAGTTCTTTCTCCCACCCTGGACATAGATCTCTGGAATGTCCAGGGTGGGAGAAAGAACTCTTGTCTGCTTGAGGCGAGGGTGAATGTGGCAACTGGCCAGCTTGATTAGCACTGAATGGCCTTGCAGCTTCAAAGCCCAGCTGCTTCCTGCCTGGGGGAAATCCTTTGTTGGGAGGTGGTAGCTGGCCCTGTTTGAGGCGAGTGTGGATGTGGCAACTGGCCAGCTTGATTAGCAATGACTGGCCTTGCAGCTTCAAAGCCCTGCTGCTTCCTGCCTGGGGGAAATCCTTTGTTGGGAGGTGGTAGCTGGCCTTGTTTGAGGCAAGTGTGGATGTTGCAACTGGCCAGCTCACTTACCTAGTTTCCAACAGACCTCTCAACCTCTGAGGATGCCTGCCATAGATGTGGGCGAAACGTCAGGAGAGAATGCTTCTGGAACATGGCCGTGCAGCGCGGAACACTCACTTCCCACAGCGTAGCTTCACCCAGAGCCAAGTGGAAGTGCACAACAGGTGGTGGATGGGGCAGCATTGAGCCATAGCAGTGCATAGTGGTATCAATGCGCATTCATTCTACAGTGTAGCTGCAGCAGGGTGGAAAGGAAGGTGCAGAACCCATTGGAGGGAAGGAGGCACGCTTCCATATAGTGGAGCCAAGGTGCATGAATTCCACAGTGTGGCTGCATCACCAGGGCCAAGAGGAAGGGGCCTAAACACGTGGAGGGCGGCATGTTTCCAACCTCAAAACCCCGTGATGCCATGGCAGGGCGTGGTGGCAGCTGTAGCGGTCTGGAAGCGCAGCATCGGGCAGTGTGGCTGCCCCCTGGGCGAGGAGGAGGCGGCGCGGGTGTACCTGGACTCCGGTGTAGTTCTCGAAGAAGAAGAGGACCATGCTCTGGTAGAGGGTGTAGAGGCGGTCGTCGACGCGGTGGTAGAGGCGGGCGGGGAGGAGGGCGGCCAGGAGGCGCCAGGCCCCCCAGGCCAGCACGTAGGTGGGCGCGCCGCCCAGCATCATCGCCGCGGGAAGCACGTAGCGCATGGAGTACGTGTGCAGCACCAGCGAGAGCAGCATCCTCCCCGATCTCTCGCTTTCTCTCCTTCTCCCTCAGGCGCCGCTGCTCATGCTCAGCCCTCCCGCCGCGTGGCCCAAGGGGACGCCAGGCAGCAGCATGGGAAGCCGCTCCACCCGCAGGCAACGCTCCTGCCGCCGCCGCCGCTTCCCCAAAGTCTTCAGGCAAGGAAGGCTTCCCAGCAGGCTCCTCCTCCTCCTCCTCGCGCGGCAGCAGCAGCAGCGGCGGGGAATGCGACTTCCGGGGCCGGGCAGGCGGCGCTCCCGCCAATGGGCTGCTGCCTCCGTTTTGGAAGCTTTAAAGGCGCCAAGCACAGCTGCATCCCTCCATGAAAGGGCACCAGAGGCCCTTCCACACAGCCCTGTGTCCCAGGTTCTCAAGGCAGGGCATCCCACCAGATCTGCTTTGAACTGGGGGCCCTCCCACACAGCCCTCTAGCACATAATATGGGATTGCCTGCTGGGATATTATATGGCAGTGTGGACTGAGGGCCCTTCCACACATTCCTGTATCCCAGGGTATCAAGGCAGAAAATCCCACAATATCTGTTTTGAACTGGGTCAGCTGAGTCCACACTTAGGGCCCTTCCACACAGCCCTGTATCCCAGGGTATCAATAATAATAATAATACACTTTATTTATATTCCACTCTTCTCACCCCGAAGGGGACTCGGAGCGGATTACAGGTACACAAACTTAGCAGACAATCCCTGCTGTTTTCCACATACACCCATATAGACGAACAGAGGCAAACTCTGGCCACCAGGGGGAGCTGACACACTCCCCATCTTGTAGCAGCAAATCTGGAGTCCCAAAACTCCCAGGTGTTACCTTTTTACTTACAGGTTGTGTGACGTGCGAGCACAGGAACGAGAGAAAACGCAACAATCGTACTGCAGGTACAATGAAGCCAAAGTTTATTTGCACAACGTCAGCTGGCGGGACCTGCCCACAGAACTAGCTGCCTCAGGGCAAGAGCCCCCAACAATCTCTAACTATCCCTTATATACAATCTATGGCGGCAGGTCCCGTCTCCTCCTTTCTTCATCATCATCATTGGTTCATAGCATTAACACATTTCTATTATCCAATTAAACATCATATTATTTGGCATTACACTCTACTTGCATTCTTATTTGCTAAACAGCACTACGCAGTAGTAATTCTTCATTCCCACAGTATGTTATCTGCTATATGAGCAGCCTGTACTGAATTAGCAACATTTCTAAAACGTCCCTCGGTGCCAGCAGGGAGGAACGGTTTCATTTACCCATGCGCAGTTCCTACCAATCAGTAACAATGTAAACAAACGCACGTTGGAGCTAGCTAGGCCAATCACGGCCGGTATTATCAGGAAAGGCACATGATGTTCCCTAGCAAATCACTGCGGGTGCCTTACGTACCAATCAGAGTGCATTATTCTCGTCTTTGGCTGCCAGCATGATTTCTGGCAAGCTATCTCACTATACTAAGTTCTGTGCTTGTGCATCACTCTCTCCTGACTGTACTTCTGCTAAAAGCGCCAATTCTGCTTTAGTCCTTACTTTTTTTTTCTTGTAACTGATTCTGGCCAATGAATCAGTTACACAGCTTGCTTTTCTAATCTCTCAGCGTTCCCCGCATCCCTTGTTGTTCCTTCCACATTCCTCAGTGTTCCTGGAGTTCTTTAATGGCCTCATAATTCAGTCAAAATTGCCACTTAATGGGGTATCTTTATCTCTTACTTCAGTGTTTCCCAACCTTTTTTGAGCCGCGGCACATTTTTTACATTTACAAAACCCTGGGGCACACCACCAACCAAAATGACACAAAATGGCACTCTTAACACAATAATACATATAGTTAATATGTTTTTAAATGTATTTATACACTCAGTGTGAAACCTGGGCCTGTTTCAATGAACACAACATAGATATCCTGGCACAAATGGCAGAAAGACACACATGAAGGTCTTGCTCAACAGCTGGGAGTTATAGTTCACCGGCAATCAAAGAGCATTCTGAACTCCACCAATGATGGAATGGAATCAAACTTCCCACACAGAACTCCCATAACCAAGAGAAAATACTATAAGAGTTTGGTGGGCATTGACCTTGAGTTTTGGAGTTGTAGTTCACCTATATCCAGAGAGCACTGTGGAGGGGAGGGAGGAAGATGTGGGGCGAGTCTGCGCAGTAGCGCCCGCACGGGTCACATCTTCCTCCCTCTCCCTCCCGCAGAAGCGGCAGCGTGACCAAAGCGAGGCAAAGCGAGCAGAGCGAGGCTGGGAAGAAGGGGAGAAGAAAAAGTGTTCAGCAGGAGGGGGAAGAAAGGGTATTGGAGGTTCCAATTTCCCACGGCACACCTGATGATCGCTCACGGCACAGTAGTGTGCCACGGCACACTGGTTGGGAAAGACTGTCTTACTTGACAGATGCAACTGTCTTTTGGGCTGCAAAGGTCGACAGCAGGCTACACTTAAAGGTCGAGCACCCACCTCGACCCGGGCAGGCCTCGAACTCATGACCTACTGGTCAGAGAGATCTTATGCAGCTGACACTTAGCCAACTGCACCACATTCCCGGTGCAGAACATCCCACAATATCTGCTTTGAACTGGGTTATCTGAGTCCACACTTAGGGCACTTCCACACAGCCCTGTATCCCAGAATATGAAGGCAAAAAAATAATAATCCCACATTATCTGTGGGCTCTGATAACCCAGTTCAAAGAAGATATTGTGGGACTTTCTGCCTTAATATTCTGGGTTATAGGGCTGTGTGGAAGGGCCCTATATAAACCCATGTCCCCAATGGCAGAACTACATGTTGTGGAGTCAAAGGGCCCTTCCACACAGCCCTATATCCCAGAACATTAAGGCAGAAAATCCCACAATATCTGCTTTGAACTGGGTTATCTTGAGTCCACACTGCCATATAACCCAGTTCAAAGCAGATAGAGTGGAATTTTCTTCCTTGATATGCTGGGATATAGGGTTGTGTGCAAGGGCCCAGAGATAATTACTAATGACGCTCTTTTCTGTTAGAGGACGAATCTCCCTTAAACTATGGGTGCATCTACACTAGAGATAATGCAGTTTGACGCCATTTTAACTACCAGGGCTCAGTGCTGTGGAATCCTGGGATTTCTGCTGCTCTGCAGGTTAGGGGCCCTTCCACAGTGCTCTATAACCCAGAATATCAAGGCAGATCACCAATAATAGCTGCTTTTGAACTGGAATATCTGAGCCCACGCCCTTGATATCCTGGGATATAGGGCTGTGTGGAAGGGTCCTGGGTTACCTGACTCCACACTGTCATATCCAGTTCAAAACAAATATGGGATTTTATACAGCTACGTGAAAGGGGCCTAGGACTCCGGCAGGCTTCAACCCCCCCCCCCCCCATTCTCAGGGTGGTCCGTGAGAAGACCTTAATGGTACATTATTTAAACTGTTATGTTTATTCATATCATGATCTGATCACCATGCTCAATATATCCCATATGGGGGTATTGGGATAACGATAAAAAAGGTTTGCTAGGGTAGATCCTCTCTTACTCAGCCTCCCCCCCCCCCCCCCGGAAATCAAAATCCTGGCTACAGGCCTGGACTCAGGACAGTGGGTTCAAATGACAGGAAAAGAGATTCTACTTGAACATTAGGAAGAGCTTTCTGACTGCAAGAGCTGTTCAACAGTGGAAGAAAGGCATTTCCCAAGTTATGGACAAGATAGACTCTAGCTTTGTTCTTAAGTTGAATTTGTTTGTTAGTCGGAACAAGTACACTTTTGAAATGTACTGTACCTCCAGCCATGTACACACACACACACATAAAGAGAGAGTATAAGGAAGAGTCAACACCCCCTGTGATGTTTGTTTTGCTATCTGTGTCTCTCTTTAGAAGATTTCACTTCACTTTCTGTTCCTGTGATCACTGGATTTTCAAAAAAATTGGTTTGTTGTGGAAACAAGGATTGGTGGAGACACTATGATAACTCAGGAGCTATTTCACATGACAAATGCCCTTTGACAGTCATTCATTATGTGACTGCTGGAATTGGGTATATGGAACAAAATCTAATGATCACAGGGACAGAGGTGAGGTGAAATCTTCTGAACAGGGGCACCGACAGCAAAGCAAGCATCACAGGGGTGTTAACCCTTCCCTATGCTATCCAAAGCTATATATATGGATAGTATAGGAACTTTCACTTTAAAATGTACTTGGTCTGACTTACAAGCGAATTCAGCTTAAGGACAAGCCTATAGAACAGGGATGGGCAAACTACGCCCCCCTGGGCCGGATGTGGCCCGGCAGCCGATGCTGTCCGGCCCTTGGCTCCCTCAAGGCTTCATTGTGAAGAGAAGAAGACAAACTCCCATTGGGGCGGCTGCAAACGTGAAGAAGCAGGCACGCAGGCAAGCGGAGGGGAAGGGAAAGAAGGGGAGGTCCCCTGGAGCAAGAGCATGCCTTCACCTTCACCCTCCTCCTTCTCATCCCTTCATTTCCTCCTTGCACGCTCCCCCCTCCCTCTTGCCTCAGCGCTCGTTCCCTTCTTCTGTCTTTCCTTTCCTGTCTTCCTTCCCTCCCTCCCTCTCTCTTCCCCCCTTTAATTCCTTCCCCCTTCCACCACCTGAACGGAAGAGGGAAGGAGAGAGAGTGCAGCGAGGGAGAGGGGGCGTGGGCAGAGCGGGAAAGGGTCGGGGCCAAGGCCGGAGCGCACACGCGCGCCGGTGGGGTGTGGGGGGCACTTCCATTCCCTCCTCTTCTGCCTCTTTGGACAAATTGAGGATTCGTGCCAAGTTTGGTCCTGATCCATCATTATTTGAGTCCACAGTGCTTTCTGGATGTAGGAGAACTACAACTCCCAAACTCAAAGGTAAATGCTCAGCAAACCCTTTCAGTACTTCCTGTTGGTCTCATGAGAGTTCAGTGTGCCAAGTCTGGTTCAAGATGGCTGAATGGCCATCTGTGACGAAAGCTCTGATTGTGTTTTTCACTTATGGCAGAAGGAGGTTGGACTGCATGGCCCTTGGAGGTCTCCTCCTATTCTAGGAACCCTTTGTTGTTCTTGTTATTATCAGAGGCTGAATGGCCATCTGTGAGTAATGCTCTGATTGTGTTTTTCCCTTATGGCAGAAGGGGGTTGGACTGGATGGCCCTTGGAGTTCTCCTCCTAATCTAGGAACCTGTTGTTATTATTATTAGCAGAGGCTGAATGAATATTATCATCATCATCATTATAATGATCTCACTGAAATAAATTTCCAAATATTTTGCTTTTATGGCTCTCTGTGTCAAAAAGGTTCTTGACTCCTGATATAATGAATCACAAATGATACAAATGTTCACATTTTGTTAACCATTGTTTGGTAAAATGTTAGTGAATAAATGTCATTTTCCCTATGACAACCTCCCTTTTTCATGGCTCATAACATATACTCTTATCAGTCTTATTAATATATCAAAAACGCAATGTAGTGCTTTTTCTTATTATTATTATTAAAGAAATTCAATTGATATTATGTAGAACGTAGTTCAGCCTTTAGGTGCGGCCCTCCATAACATTTTTTGGCTCTCATGTGGCCCCTTGGAAAAAATAATTGCCCACCCCTGCTATAGAGCCTATCTTGTTTGGAACTTTGGGATTGCCTGTAGCCAGTGGGCCCTTGGTATCTGCTGGGGTTTAGTCCTGGATCCCAGTGAATACCAATTTCCTGTGCATAGACAAGTCCCATTATATACCATGGCATAGTAAAATTGTGTCGCTTGTATAATATGGCAAAATCAAGGCTTGCTTTGTAAAAAAAAAAATTTGGGGGGGGGGGACGACTTTCAAGCCATGGATGGTTGAATCCATAGGTGCAAACTCCATAGATATGAAGTATCAACTGTGTATGCAGCTTTGCATGTGCCTTCAAAAACTATCACTCGCACAATTCGGCTGTTCTTTTGCTTGCTAAAGAGTTCAGTTGCTTAGAGTATGATTCTCCTGAGAAAAGGTGTGTCAGCATTTTGAAAAACAAAATATGGCTATAAACTAGACTAAACCCATCAGGCCATAAAACACACCCTCCAATAAAAATCTACTTCATGAATGGTCTTATCAAGCATAAAAGCTTTCTGTGGGAATGAGCCGGTAATGAAAAATTGATTCTTTTGAAGGAAATGAAATTATGTATACTTTCTTAGGAGAAACTCTATTTGAACCCAAAAGGATTGACTTCTGGGGAGACCGAGGGTCCATAGATTTAATGCTGATCGGCACCACTTTAACTGCCCTGGCTCAAGGCTATGGAATTCTTGGAATTATAGTTTTGTGAGGCACCAGCTCTTTTTGGCAGAGAAGGTTAAAGCCCTTGTAAAATTACAACTCCCATGATTCCATAGCATTGAGCCAGGGCAGTTACAGTGGTGTCTATGTGTGTTAATTCAATGTACCCATAGACAGGCTGTGCGTTACAAGGCCAAGCACCGTCTTTCTAACATAACTCCAGTGTGTTTTGTGCCTTTATAACAGTCAGGTGGAGGTGTTAAGTTTTACCCCAGGATTGAATTGCTTCAGTGATAAGGATAGAGAGGTGAGCCATGGCATTAAAACAAAAAGTCAGAAATCGGATCCATTTAGCCACTACGCTGCGGCTGTATTCTTTCCATTCATCTTGCTGCCTTTCTTTCGGCAGACTTTTCTGTAGCAGACAAGTCCTTTGCAATAATTCGATCCTTGGGCAAAACGAAGTTCCTCACTCTTGGTCCAAAGATTCCAAGGCGGACACCTACACTGTAGAATTACTGCAGTTTGACGTCACTTTAACTGCCCTGGTTCAATGCTATGGAATCCTGTAGTTTTACAGGGTCTTTAGCCTTCTCTGGGGCCTCACGAAACTGAGGTCCCAGAGAACTGAGGATTTCATAGCACTGAGCCATCACAATTAAAGTGGCGTCAAACTACATCAATTCTATGGTGTAGATCACTGGTTCCCAACCTGGTTGATCACAAGACCTAAAATAAAGGTTCCCGGCTTGTATGTCGTGGACTCCACTTTGTAGCACCATTTCTTAAGGTTGGCTCATGGTGTTACTTTCTGACGAATGTCAGGTGGTACAATACCTGCTAATAGTATAATTTCTCCAACGGTGTTGGACATAGACATCATGTGATAATGTGGCATGTCTCATTAAGAGCCACATCCACCGCTTTAATGTGGTGAGATGTATTCCACACTGGGCATGCGTACTCAGCAGCAGTGGAGCAAAGCTTCAGAAGATATAAAGCCATAATCGCTCACAGATAGTGTCATGGGACACACAACCCTCTCCCATATAATGATTGTTTATTATGCTATTGTTTTAACTGTTTTAACTGTTTTATGATGTTTTGAGCATTGAATTTTGCTAGTGTAAACCGCTTTGAGTTGCCCGAGGGCTGAGAAAAGCAGTATATAAATATAGTAAGTAAGTAAATAAATAAATAGATAAAATTTGTTCTACAATTGAAGCAAGGGATTTATTCCATTTTGTGAGAAACAATTCTTAAAAAGGGACAATGTAATTGCAAAATAATATCAGAGAAATAATAGAATGAAAATATGGCAGTGGGAAACTGTATAACTTCCAGAAAAGGCAATGAACAGCCATCCATGTTGCATTGACAACTATATGCCATGTTTTCAATTGTAGAAAGAGTAGCTCCTTACTCTGTTGAATAATGGGGATATTTTGTTTTCTGGTGCAAAAAGACATTTATTAAAGTCACTGAAATCAAGCATGGACTCTGTTCCCATTCACCAGAAATGTCTAGGGATGCATCTATACACAGTACAATTAATGCACTTTGATAGCACTTTAACTGTTTAATGCTATGGAATCCTGAAATTCATAGTTTCTCAAAGTCTTTAGCCTTCTCTGCCCAATAATGCTGGTGTCTTACCAAGCTACATCTCCCTTGTCTCCATAGCATTGAGCTATGGCGGTTAAGGTGGCATCAAACTGCATTATTTCTTCCGTGTAGATGCACTCAAGATGCAGGCAAATGATTTAAGACAGTCTACATAGAATCATAGAGTTGGAAGAGACCTTGTGGGTCATCCAGTCCAACCCCTTGCCAAGAAGCAGGAAAATTGCATTTAAAGCACTCCCGACAGATGGTTTGTATGAAACAAAAATAATTCCACTAATTTCTTTTGAGGAAAGGCTACAAAAAGGAAAGTATTTCGGGGCATAGCCAAATCATATATTTGGAAGACACATGAAGGGAGCTGTAGTACAAGTAGTTAGCAGATATACTCAAAACCTTTACTAGAATTTGTGCTGTTTGAGCCACAGTTAAAATCCACAGAGGCTGCAATTATGGAAATCAAAGCCACTATCTATTGTTTAGGCAAAATAAAGCTAACTTGTAATTCCATTTGCTTTTAAGATAGAATATAGTATTCAACAGTGATAAATACTTACTAAAATATTGTAGATTTCATTTTTCCCATGAATTTGATGTGTGTTTCTAAAACTGGTGGGGATTCTGAGTCACTCAAAGATGTATGCCAAAGTTCATTTAACTGAACGATTCCCTGCAGGGTGTAAAGCCCTCTCTAAAATAAATAGTTCTCACATAAATGTTTGCCACTTTTTAAAAAAAATTAAAGGATCAGCAACCTTTGTAGAACTTGATTAACCAGTTAGGAGACTAAAAGTGTAGAAAACTTGAGAGTTTACTTGGAAGTAATGATCTTGTGGTGGATGATAACAAATTAGTCAGCTTTAACTCATGAAAATCCAGTTTTCATGACTCTTGATTGCGAAGTTGAGTGGATAACTTTAGAGAGACTCCAAATAACCCTTGCTTTTTTAGACAGAATGCCCTTCTTTAGTTCCCAAAAATGCTGATCGAAAAATGCAATGGCAAAGGCACCTGTTTGAGAACCTGAGTAGGTGCTAGCTATCAGAGTAGATAGTATTGAGCTAGATCAACTCTCTGGTTTGACATATAAAGGCAACTTCTGTGTCCGTTGGAGCAGTCACTGGTTGTAAAGCTAATCTACGTTACTTAAGGCACATCTATACTGTGGAAATAATGCAGTTTAGCACCACTTTAATTGGCATGGCTCAATGCTGTGGAATCATGGGAATTGTAGCTTTAGAAGACATCATGTAGCCTTCTCTGCCAAAGAATGCTGGTGCCCCACCAAACTACAACACTCATCATGCCATAGCATTGAACCATGGCAGTTAAACTGTATTAATTCCACCCTTAGTTGGGAAGCAAGATGGGTGAAATACACATATTGCCCTATTGTCCTTCATGCCTGGGTAAAATACAATGCAAATTTGATAAATAATCTACCATCCACGAGAGGAAACTCTTTGGAGATGTAAATTTCATCTGCCTCTGCAATACCTTGAGATGGAAAATAGATGAGCTCCAATTGTATTTACACTTTGTGTCACTTTCCCAATGTTACTGTCTGCCTGAGAGTTGTGTGGGGCACCCCTGAAACCTGAGATTTCTGAATGCAAATACCGTACACCAAGATTGCAATTTCAAAAGGGTCAGAAGTACATTAAATTGTATTTTTGAAGCTGCAGTGTGGATATTTATTTTATTTTTATTTTATTATTTCAATTTGTATACTGTCCTTTCCGGATGGCTAAGGGCGGTTTACAATACATAAAATCACAGCAATAGAACAATAAATGACAAGATAAAAACCCACTTCCCAGTAATCCCACTAAAACAGTATTAATCTACCAACCAAGAATTAGAGGCCAATATGTTAAAACTGAAGTTGCTGTTACTTGCCTTATAACTACAGACTCACATAACATCCCTCACCAAGATTCACAGCTAAGCAAGGTTTGAACTAGGGTGGCCTCCAGTTTTTCTTTTCTATCATATCTGAATGACGGCCAAAACTTCTAGCTGGTAAGGTTTTCCACATTTATCATCCCAGAAAAACAGAAATCTGGTATTTACTTGTTAAATTATTTGACACTATATAATCAAACCAAGGTCATGGGAAACTGTGGGATGCAGGTCTATTAAGACACATGGTATCTTCTTCAGGAGCACTATTACTTCAGGCTTTTGTCTATTGATGGCAACAAAGAGCATTTATAAAATATCAAAGCAGTTTCTGTATTTAAAATGCTGTGTTGATATAATACTGAGGAACATTTGGCTGTTCCCTTATCATTTACCAAAAAGTTGTTTTTTAGGGCCTTCCACACAGCCATATAACCCAGAACATCAAGGCAAAAAATGGCACAATATCTGCTTTGAACTGAGTTATCCGAGTCCACACTCAGATAATGTGGGTTTTCCTGCCTTGATAGTCTGGGATATAGGGCTGTGTGGAAGGGCCTTTAGTTTAATTTCTCCATCTCTAGTATAAACACTCCTAAAGGACTACCTTTCATCTAGTTTGAGATGGCAGAGGAGAGAGGACAAATAATAATAATAATACTTTATTTGTATTCCACCCTATCTCCCCAAGGGGACTCAGGGTGGATTCCAGCATACACAGACACAAATGCAAACACTCAATGCCTAGAAGCAACAAAACACAGATACGCAGATAAAGGTAAAGGCTACCCCTTCCAGCTCTGAGTGGAGGTGCTCATCTTCATTTCTAAGCTGAAGAAGACACCTCCAAGGTCATGTGGCAGGCATGACTGCATGGAGCACCGTTTACCTTCCCACCAAGGCAGTACCTATTGATCTACTCACATTTGCATGTTTTCAAACTGCTAGGTTGGCAGAAGCTGGGGCTAACAGCGAGAGCTCACCCTGCCCTGCGGATTTGAACCACCAACCTTCCAATCAGCAGGTTCAGCAGCTCAGCAGTTTGACCTGTTGTGCCACAGCAGCAACAAAAAGGTTTGCTTGTGGAGTCACACCTGTTGAGAAGGCCATTTTAGCTATGATACTTCACTAAATAACCTGCACAAACATATTGAGTATTATGGAAATAAGCCATTTTACTAGCAACTAATATAAGGGAAATAAAGGTGAGGTGTTGTTCGAAAAGTAACAAAGAGATCTATGAAGGACGGAGGGAGTTTGGAGAAATGAACTATTTATTTTAATATGTTTACACTATCATAAAACCTTTAGGGGTGTTCACAAAATAAAATAGTAAAAAGATAACACAACGCATAACTAAAATGTTAGCATTATAATATTCTCTCAGTACAAATAAAATATTGTACCGTAAAACCATAACCTGCAAAAGATTAAACGATCATTTAACACAGACTGAAATATCTTTCTGGTTCACTTAAAATGGTCAAATATCAAATTGCTTGCCATGGGAAAGAATTGTTTAAAAGAACAGAGATATCAGAAAAATACTTGAGGATCAGAAGTACTTTGAAAACACTAACAATGAAGGCTACAAATCTAATGTGACACTTCGTTGTTTAAGCAATGATATAAACTTTGGTGAATTAGAGTCCACTTTATCAAAGACAGATCAGAAACTAAGGAGTTTTGCTTTAAAAATCCACTTAAAAGTAAGTTGTTGCCTCTCTAAATGAAAATATAGTAACACAGTATTTCTGGCATATCTATTATATAAATGGGTTCACGTCATGTGATGTATACCTCAAACAAAGAAACCATACAACGAGAAAACAATACTTGCCAACAGAAATAGGCCTCAAGCAAGGTACGTTTGTAGCAAAGAAACTTTCCCCCCCCCAACTACCTCCAAGGCCCCCAAAACAACGAGTAAACATAAAACTACATTTCCCAGTATCCTCCGGGGCAGCCAACGACTCACCCAGCCTCTACATTCTGAACAACATGATTGGCTGCCAATAAGGGCGGATTTGCATAACTGCTGTAACCATAGCAACGCTGGCAAGAGCCATCCAAGGCTAGGATAGTGTAGCACAGCAGTTCTCGTTCGTGCCTGGAGGGCTGGGAATAGGTCCTGGGGTTCCATTAGCTTTAGGGCCTGTAGCAGCAGAGGTGGATTCAGAGGATGAGCTAGATGACTGGGGTGAAGCACAGGGCCTCGGATGGGCCTCGCTCGCCGCCTGCCGAGAGCTTGGCATGGGATGAAATGATGTTTGGGCCCAGCATAGATTCCGATCACCAGGTGGAGATGGGAAGCAGCGAAGGGAGTTATGAACACCCCGGGGGGAGGAATTCCCAAGAGTTTGAAAGTGTAAACATGGACGAAGCCGAATGGGAAAGTGCTAGGAGAGAAAGTTCTCAGGAAGATAGCGACACAGCTGCTGAGAGGCAAGGTCGCTCCTTCGATAGGAGACGGGACATTGAATCTACCAGGAGGGCTTGGTCTAGGGTCCTAGACCGGCCGAGGTCCGTGAGCAGAGATTGAGACGGAGAAGCCTGGGCGTCGCGGACCTCGGCCGAAGGATTAAGTATAGAGGTCCGTGGGAACGCATCCCCAGTTCTCCGCCACGTCTTTCCTGGATAGGCGTGAAGCGGAGTGGGACCACAAGCTAGCCGTGGTCATCAAGCCTTGCCTTGCCTTTGTTCCTGATCCACATAGATTTGTGGAGCCTTGCCTTTGTTCCTGATCCACATAGCCTTGTGGAGCCTTGCCAAGCTTCAAGCCTCTTTGCTACGTTCCTTTGGACAATACTGCTTACTACCTTTTGGACAATCTTGCTTACTACCTATTGGACTATTGCTTATTATTGGACTATATACTCTTTGGAACTGTTTTTATACTCAATAAAGTAGTTAGCCTTCAGTACGTCTCTGTGTGTGTGATTAAGGGGCCCGCTACGTCCGTGATCGTGACAGCTGGCCGGAGAACTCCAAGAACCCCTTATCACACCACGGGACGCCGCTCGGGACGCCGCAAGAAGCGTTCCACGCCAGTGGTCGCCATGGCTAACTTAACGGATGCACAAGTGCAAGCGTTGCAGCAGGAATTGGGTGAACTACGCACCGGGCCGGACGGCACTGGTGACCCACCGGCCCGTTTCAGTGGCAACCCGGCTCAGGTGGAGGTTTTTGTTTGCCAAGTGGAACTATACCTGGAGCAGCGGCCCAATGAGTTCGCCAATGATCGTGCCAAGGTGGTGTTTATCTTCAACCTGATGGAAGGACCGCAGCAACGTGGGCCACCGCGTTGATCCGGCCCAGTCTCCCCCATACCAACACGCTGCAGGCCTTCCTAGCCGCGATCAGGGCGACATGGGGGGCGCCCGTGAATGAAGAGCTGGCTGAGAGAGATTTAGCCCGACTGACCATCAAGGATCTAACCCTGTCCCAGTATATTTCCCGCTTTCGAGTCCTGGCTGCCCAGGTGCAGTGGAACGTATCAGCGTTGCGTTACCACTATACTGCAGGGCTGAATTGAAATGCAGCAGGAGATGTTGAAACATCCTCGGCCTGATGATCTCGAGGCCGCCATTGCCTGAGCCGTGTGGAAGCTGGTCTGCAGACCAGGAGGCGGTGGGACAAAGCCCCAATGGAGAAACCTGTGGCCAGGAGGGGAAGGGGGGCGGGCAGTTCCACCTTGGCAGTTGCTAATCCCGCTGGCCCTGACGATCCGAGCCCATGCAGTTGGGGACAGTACGGCCCAAAAGTGGACCAGGCGGAGAAGGCCCGGCGTCAGCGCCTCAACGTATGCTGGTACTGTGGGGGCTGGACATTTT
>JARBWK010000003.1:86337356-86357821 GCA_030556195.1 Anolis apletophallus
CGAGAAGGCCTGGCAGTGCCGGCAGGCAGGAACGACGTGTCCCTCCCCGAGACACCGAAGGCACTTCGAGTGACCGTCACAGTCCGGGATCTTGCTACCGCAGGACAAACACCTTTTGAAACTGGTTGTGGACATGCTATGCTCACACAACCAGCCGGGTCCGATGTTGCCCAAGTGGTGGAAAACAAAGGAATGGCGTGGGGCGCTGGAGCGCCTTTTATGCCCTCCGGGTTGACTGGGCGGAGCTACCGCCAAAAAGTTTCAAACTGGAAAAGTTTCCGTTGGGAAACCCGCGCTGGCGCGCAAACTTCATAAGTGTGCATTCACAGAGCTCTCGAAGAAGAAGCCATTTTACTAGCAACTAATAAAAGGGAAATAAAGGTGAGGTGTTGTTCGAAAAGTAACAAAGAGATCTATGAAGGACAGAGGGAGTTTGGAGAAATGAACTATTTATTTTAATATGTTTACACTATCATAAAACCTTTAGGGGTGTTCACAAAATAAAATAGTAAAAAGATAACACACAACGCATAACTAAAATGTTAGCATTATAATATTCTCTCAGTACAAATAAAATATTGTACCGTAAAACCATAACCTGCAAAAGATTAAACGATCATTTAACACAGACTGAAATATCTTTCTGGTTCACTTAAAATGGTCAAAGATCAAATTGCTTGCCATGGGAAAGAATTGTTTAAAAGAACAGAGATATCAGAAAAATACTTGAGGAACAGAAGTACTTTGAAAACACTAACAATGAAGGCTACAAATCTAATGTGACACTTCGTTGTTTAAGCAATGATATAAACTTTGGTGAATTAGAGTCCACTTTATCAAAGACAGATCAGAAACTAAGGAGTTTTGCTTTAAAAATCCACTTAAAAGTAAGTTGTTGCCTCTCTAAATGAAAATATAGTAACACAGTATTTCTGGCATATCTATTATATAAATGGGTTCACGTCATGTGATGTATACCTCAAACAAAGAAACCATACAACGCAGAAAAACAATACTTGCCAACAGAAATAGGCCTCAAGCAAGGTACGTTTGTAGCAACGACACTTCCCCCCCCAAACCTAAAAGGCCCCCAAAACACCGAGTAAACATAAAACTACATTTCCCAGTATCCTCCGAGGCAGCCAACGACTCACCCAGCCTCTACATTCTGAACAACATGATTGGCTGCCAATAAGGGCGGATTTGCATAACTGCTGTAACCATAGCAACGCTGGCAAGAGCCATCCAAGGCTAGGATAGAATGCTGAGAGATTTCAGTTGGTGTTTGAGGGTTAAACTGCCAAAACCAAACTCTGAGGGAGCAATTCTCCAGCAAATTCCTACCCACACACCACAACACAACTTCCAATCACAACCCATCCCACCAACCTTACGGGACCCCGTACACACAACACCTACAAACACCACAAACTACCGTGTTTCCCAGTATGACACCCCGATTGTAAGACGTATCGGGGTGTCAGGGGTCGACTAATGTAAGCCGTACCCGAAAATAAGACGTACCTCCTCCGCTTCCCCCGCCGCCTCCCCCCCGCCGCCCCCGCCCGCCGTCTCCCCGTCGCCGCTTACCGCTGCCGCCTGCCGCCGCTGCCGCCTGCCGCTACCGCCGCTGCCGCCGCCGCTTACCGCCGCCACCGCTGCCGCCGCCCGCCCGCCGCCCGCCGCCGCTGCCTCCTCCTCCACAGCGGCCCACGCCTGCGCCCGGCGCGGCTGCGGCGGGCGCTCAGGCCTTCTGCCCATGCGCGAATGTCTGCGCATGGGCAGAAGGTACTGAGCGGCTGGCGCAAGCAGCGCTGACGCAGGCGCGCTGACGCTGCGCGCAGAGGGGAGCTGCTTCGGTACCTTCTGCCCATGCGCAGACATTCGTGCATGGGCAGAAGGCCTGAGCACGCCCGCGCCGCCTGCGTCAGCGCGCTGCGTCAGATGCGCTCAGTACCTTCTGCCCATGCGCAGACATTCGCGCATGGGCAGAAGGCGGAGCGTGCCCGGCGCAGCCGCCGCCTGGCGCAGGCCTGGAGCCGCTGTGGAGGAGGAGGCAGCGGCGGCGGCGGTGGCGAGCAGCGGCGAGCGGCAGCGAAGCGGCGGTAAGCGGCGGTAAGCGGCGACAGCGGCGGTAAGCGGCGGTAAGCGGCGGCAGCGGCGGTAAGCGGCGGCAGCGGCGTAAGCGGCGGTAAGCGGTGGCAAGCGGCGGCAGAGGCGGCGGTAGGTGGCACCGGAGGCGGAGGGAGGCGGCGGCGGGCGGAGGAGGCGGAGGAGGAGGCAAGCGGCGGCGGGCGGCACCGGAGGCGGAGGAGGAGGCAAGCGGCGGGCGGAGGAGGCGGAGGAGGAGGCGGCCAAGGGGAAAGGCTTACTTTCGGGGTACGGTAATGTAAGCCGTACCCCGAAAGTAAGCCGTAGTGGGGATTTTGGGGGTCAAAAGAAAGTAAGACGCTGTCTTACTTTCGGGGAAACACGGTAAAACCATTCCTTCCTTCCACACAGACATAAACTGACCCAAAAGACAAGCCATGCCTTATAAAAATAACAGCATCGGACGACACACTCACAACGCTACATACATCAAACAAAAAAGGGCAGAACAAAAGCCAGAACAGAAACACACTGCGCAGCAGAGACACAGACAACAGGTCACTGCACGACGCACAGCTGAGAACCAAATGCAAAGAACTGCACGACAAGAAGAAGCGCGCAGCCAGGAACAACAAAGACGCAGAAATGCAACACAACAGCGCGCAAGGAGCGCAGAAACACGACGTCGCAACACAGAAAACAAACTTCAAAAACACCACAACCAATTCCACCGCCTAGCCTTCAGATACAACGCTGCAGAAGACTACAGCATGGTGCCAGAGGCCGACATTGGCACCCTAACGCACATCTGCACACACTGCAAAGCCCTGAAATACCCAGCAGAAACAACAGGAATGTGCTGCCTAGCCAGTAAAGTCTCTCTACCACCACTTGCCACTCCTCCACAACCACTACAGACTTTGCTCAGTGGAGACACTCCAGAATCAAAACACTTCCTCCGCTATATAAGACAATACAACTCATGCTTCCAGATGACATCATTTGGAGCACACATAGAAAGTGCGCAATTCATGCCTACATGACCCCACCAAGACCGTAAGTAACATCATTTCCAACCCTTACATCTCACATCTCCAAAATAGGGCACAGCAACACGTGCCGGGTACAGCTAGTACTGTATAAATAGGGCAATGTGTTTAGCACTTCTGTTCTCTGGGATTTACAATGTGGCAACGGTTTGGATTATCTTTATATCTGCTGAATAAGGTGTTTATGTAAAATGGCTGGACAGTTCTGGTGGTGCCAGAGGCAAAGTAGAGAACTCTAAGGACCTTGCAAAATTACAAGTCCCATGGCAGTGAAAGTGCTGTCAAGCTGCACCCCAATTCCCTGCCAAAAATGCCATAGCACCTGAGGAAATAGGAGACACATAGTTTCCAGATATTTCGCCATGATTTTGGAAAAAATGGTGTGATGTAAACAGTGTAAAGCAGTGGTTACCAACCTTTTTTTGGCCAGGGACCACTCTCCATCATTAATACCAAAAGGGTTACAAATCAGTTTTTGGTCAACTTTAGATTAGGTTTGCTTGTTTGGGGTGCTGATTCAGAAAATTGCACTGGATAGACCACATCAGCTCTAGTTCCCGATACAGAACATATGTCATCCAGTAGTCGCCATCTGCTTGCCCACAGAAAACCATATTTAATAAGCCTCGGCACTATAAGAGGATTTTGCAGGACCACTCACTCTAGTTGCAACGGTGTAATAGCGGTGAGGCCACAGACGATATTTTAGTTCTTGTGGACCATTGGTGGTCCATGGACCACAGGTTGGAAACCAGTTGTGTAAAGTTACCCTGTGATGTATTTAAAAAGTGAGTTGTTGCTCCTCATTGCCATCAATGAAAAGGCATTCATTTTGTCTTTTCCCACAAAAAGAGTAATTCAGGACTCAGCAGTTGCATGTGGCTTTCCCTTCCCTGCATTAGAATACAAAGGTACCTCAAGGGCCATCAGTCCAATCCTTGCCATGCAGAAATGTGGACTGAAGCCAACAATAATTAAGGCAAAGAAGGAGAGTCTGCTGCACTCTGAGATAGTTTACTCCATCTTTGAACCACAATGTTCAGGTGGAATTTTTTTCTTGTAATATTGGTTTGCACTCTTTTCTGGAATATCAGAAAACAAGCTGGCTTAATCTTTCACAGATATTTCAAGATTGCTTTTGTATCTGCTTTCAATCTCCTCTTCTCCAAGCTAATCTTGTCCAACTCACTAAATTGTTTCCAAGGAGCATGTTTTCCAGGCATCCGATCATTTTGGTCATCCTCCTCTAAACATGTTCCAGCTTTTTGATATCTTTCCTGGCCTGTGATGCCCAGTATAATCTTCAGATTATTATTTCCAGCAGTATTTTAAAAGTCTTTGGAGATGAGAGGAAGAGTCCTGTTTCCTGCCTTTATAAAATTAACATTAATGTATTTAGTCTAGTATCCTCTTAGTGGTTTACAGAGATAACGGGGGATCATGCCCTCTTAAGTACTGTACCTTGTGGGGAGGCATTAAACAAGATGGAACTGGGGGTGACCAGGGCTAATGACCAGGAATTTGGGGAGGTGACATTTCAAACAGTTGGAGGACCAAAGTTTGGAAATGTGTTAGATTTATGTGCATTTTTTCCCTTTCCTGCAGATATTGGATTATTTGCCCCATCTGTCTCTGTTCTTAAAATAGAGATCATAGTGAAAAGGCACATGAAAGGAAAACAAGAGAGATCACTCAATAAGAGTTCATTAGGGAAATCTTTCAGCAGAGCTTTGAATTGCAATACTGGTTTCTCATCACACAACCTGTGTGAATTGGCTTGCCTAGCAGCAGCATATTTGTGGTATGAGCAGCAAATGTTTTGTTAATCATATAACTGCCACTGTTGTTAATTCCTGCTTTTGATGGCTCTCTAGCTGACCTCACTTGCTGCTATCATTTGTACTGTATATAATATCCTTGACATTCTGGAAGCCAGCAAAGGAAATGAAAACTTGTGTTACAAGACATTTAAGTTGTCATGGGACGTATAGCAGTCTTTGCTATCCTAGGCTACCCACTTTGGGAACTGCACATTCAATGTTTATTTAACCTTTGCATCTGGCATACTGCATTCCCTCCCACAGTGACATTTGAGGAGTGGACTGTAAATGTTGTCACATATTGGTGTGCAATGACTGCTTACATGACAGATAGATCATACATCAAACAACCAGCTGGTTAAACTATACCACAACCTCTGGGTCATTGCAAAAGTCCTATTGCCTGACCTGTGCTGCATTTTCCTGCATTGACATGGTCAGGTATGCTTGCCTGAAGGAAGAAAGGAGTGAGCCCATGGAGCTCCTTGGGCCCCAGCCCATCTATTTTTAGCACCAGAAACAGCTGTTTTAGGAACTGATAAGCATGCCAAACACTTGGCTATTTTAACTCAGTGGAGTAGGGAAGTGCATAAAGCAGCTCTGCTCTCTCCATAGTTTAAGAATAGCTGAGTCAGGACAGATCATCATCCGGACGTATACCCTAGCTAAGAAAGGCACTTCTACACTATTGAATGAATGCAGTTTGGCATCACTTTAACTGCCATGGCTTAATTCTATGGGATCCTGGGAATTGTAGTTTGTTGAGGCACTAGCATACTTTGGCAGAGGCGGCTTTGGGAAACTACAACTCCCAGGATTCCATAGCATTGAGCCATGACAGTTAAAGTGGTTTCAAACAGCATTAATTCCATAGCATAGATGCACCCTAAGGGAGGGATACTTAGGATTCTCATGCAGAGGACTCTAATGCTTACGATTCCATAGGATGCACCATGACAGTCAAAGTGGCATCACAGTGCTATAGTTGTGTTTATTAAATGGTCCCTAGTTAACCAGGATTTCAAAATGCTCAGCCCATTTAATCATGCTTTTGTGGCCATTTATAAAACTAGCCAGCCATGAAACAAATTTCAGTGAACAATCATTCAAGAAACCTGTTCCAGCTCCTGATTGGTTAAAAAACTGTCCAGTTAGAATCCACGTCCTGAATGACTCAGGACTCCATTGGACATCATTGCTGATTGTCTATTTGTATAGCAGAAAATTCAATAAACCATCACTGGAACATTTGAAGTGTCAGTTTGTTGAATAGTTTGCCTCTAAGAGGGGAGGAATGCAGTACTGCAATATGCAATGAGTTTATGATGAACTTAATGGGTTAGCTCTGGGTAACACAATAGGGTTAGTCCAATGTACATAATGGATACATGGGGATGAACCATTTCAATATGTGAGGCTGTCTTGAGGTATGGGTGCCAGATCTTTCCCCCAGATAGCTCTGAACTTATCAATGAGAGCTGGAAGTGGACCAGAGGAGTTTTGACATACATTCATTAAGTAACCCACACCCCCCATCTTCCAGTTCATTGTGAGGAGACTATAGAAACTTAAGGAAGCTGTTTTCAATGTGACTGGACAACATTTCAAAGATAATTCATCACAAAGCTTAAGGTGAGGCACAGGAGTCACTGGTGGAGCAACATCTTCAATTTCATACTTTTTTTACATTTCATAATTTGGGGGTCTGATTTCTCGATATCAAGAAGAGGGTGCCTATATAAACAAGAAAAGGGAGGGGGCAACTGACCTTTTTGCTGATTGTGATGGCATCGCCTTCTGATATCAGCAGATACAACTACAATAGCCAGTGGCTTCCATAGTTCTCAGGCAGAGCGGGGCTGTGGTGACACAGAGGCCCAGCAAGGCCAACATGGACCCAACATGTCTAGATATGAGCCTCAGATTCAGCATATACAGTACATGATGGATTCAGTGTTGCTCCAGTGCAGATTTATACCCGAGTAACCTGCCTGGTGTAGAAGCAGCTTGAGAAAGCTGTAGTTTTGAGTAGGGAGTTCTTCACATGGCCAATGGGGCTGTGCAGTTTCACTGGCAGTTGTAGACGAAAAGGCAGACACATGGGGCAGCTCATGGCACCCCGCGCACCCTATCCCCATTATATGGGTGAAAGAGCAGCAACACACATTGCCTCAGATTCAGCACACAGATAACAGAATCAGTGTTGCTCCAGTGCAGATTTACACCAGGGTAACCTGCCAGGTGTAGAAACAACTTGAGAAAAAGCTGAAATTTTGAGTAGGGAGTTCTTCACATGGCCCCCGGGGCTGTGCAGTTTCACCGGCAGTTGCTGCTGAAATGGCAGGTATGCTCATGGCACCCCACACCCCCTCCTTCCCCTATGACATGATGGGGATGGGACAACAGTCCCTGTCCCCAACATATGGGTGAAAGAGCAGCAACGCGCATTGTCGCTTTGCTCTTTCCGCCATCAGATGGAGGAAAGGGCAAACCTACATTCCCCTCCACTTCAAGAAGAATGGGGGTGGGCCAAGTCAGTGTCCTTTGATGGCACTCAGCAGGCCCCTGAAGAGAAAAAGAGGCAATAAAAACCCCAATGTGATGAGGTCATTGATGAGGCCAATAGACTGGTATTAGAATAATGTATTTATTTTTAATCATGCTGAGTGCATGCATATTGTATTTACTGGCCTGCCTTTTAATTTTTTTCAGGCTTTCATAAATTCAGTTAACATGTTCCAGGATCTCACTGCTCAGAAAAGTAGTGTGTGCTCTTTCTAATCAAAAGCACCTTGTTGTTTAGCTTCTAGTATTAGCAGGTATTTTTAGCTTCTTTATGCTGATACAACATAAACGGATCAGCTGGACGATGACACAGCTGGACTTGATCCCTACCAGTCCGACTCCGTATTGGGCATGGGACGGAGACCGTGCTTGTGTTTCCAGCTGGACCAGGGTGGATCAGCCTTGTCCTGAGACCTGACAGCAGCATTTGACTGGCTGGTTTGCGCGCCAAATGGGGAGCCCTTCAATGGGTGGCCTCCTTCCTGAACACGTGTGGAATCCGTCGAAGCCCATCCTCTCCCCTTATTATTCAACATATACATGCCCCCCTGGCCCAGCTGGCCCGCGATCTGAGTGTTATCAGTATGCGGATGACACCCAGCCTGAGAATGGACTCCGCCCGATTGTTTCCATCGGCTGGTGACTGGCTGGTGCGCGCCAGCCGGCTGAAGGTGAATGATCCTGGCCTGGTCGCCCTGGGCTGGTGGGTGGATGGCGGGCAGCTTAGCCCGTCACCTTTAGTTAAGAGCTTAGGTGTTCAGTTGGACTCCCTGCTGACCATGGAGTCTCAGGTCTCCGCGGTCAGCAGGGCGTCTTTCTTTCACCTACGACAGGGTAGGCGACTGGCACCCTACCTGTCCAGGAACGACCTCGCGACGGTAATCCAAGCGACGGTCATCTCAAGACAGGACTACTGTAACGCCCTCTACGTTGGCCTTCCCTTGTCGACGATTCGGAAACTCAAGCTAGTGCAGAATGCCGCTTCGCTGCTGACGGGCTCGTCAGTAAGGGAGCACATTACGCCCATCCTCCGGCAGCTGCACTGGCTTCCTATCGAGTACCGAATCGCCTTCAAGGTGTTGGTATTGACCTTTAAGGCCTTGCACGGCCTAGGGCCTGCGTACCTGAGGGACCGCCTTACCCCCTATGTACCCCGAGATCACTGCGGTCAGATGAACAGAATCTTCTGACGGTACCATCTGTCCGCTCCTGCCACCTATCCGGGACTAGACAATGAGCTTTTTTCCGCAGCAGCCCCAGCATTATGGAACTCTCTGCCGGACAGTGCTCGAGCCATCTCGGAGCTGGCACCATTTAGAAGGGCTTGCAAGACTGCCCTCTTTGGACTGGCTTTCAGTTAAATGGCCGGGAAGGATTACATCTCAAGAACTATGCTGTTACCCTCGAAATGTGTCAAACTGTTGTGTTAATATGTTTTATCTTTTTATTGTAAGGCCTCATGTCTGTAACATGATGCCCATTTGTACTATTGTTATCCGCCCCGAGCCTGCAGGGAGGAGCGGAATACAAGATCGAAGTAATAAATAAATAAATAAATAAATAAACCTGTAACAAGTATAAAAAAAAAGAAATATCCAAAGACTTGTAAAAATCTACAAAAAGGAAAAAAAGTCTAATTATCTAGAATAAAGGAGTCAAATTATAAAAACATATTAACAAGAAATGGAGGTAGTCAGCCAGCAGTGGGGGGGGCTTACCAGTGTTTTGCATTGAGTGTCACATGTATGACTATCTGCCTGCTGGGCAGAAGTCTTGGGTGTGCATTCGCTGCAGTGAGCTCCTGGCTCTCAGGGAACGTGTTCTTTCCCTTGAAGCCAAGGTAGCAGACCTGGAGAAGCACAGAGAGGAAGTGAGGCAGGAGGAAGAGATCTCCAGGGATGAAATAGGAGCATCCCACTCCGTTCTGAGCAGCCCTCCAGCTGCTTTGGAAAATGGGGGTCTTGGGCAGGAGAACATCAGTCTGAGGAAGAGGGACCGGCTCCTTAGTTGGGACCCCTTCCTCGGAGGATGTGCCCATATCCTCTTGCACCGAGGATACTTCTCAACGGGTGGTAGGAGGGGGGCTTCTTGTAGTGGGCGATTCGATTGTCAGGAACAAATAAAGCTGGGTTTGTGATGGATGTGATGACCGCATGGTAAATTGCCTGCCGGGTGCAAAGGTTGCGGACATCACGAGGCATCTAGATAGGCTGGTAGATAGTGCCGGGGTGGAGCCAGCAGTCGTGGTACACGTCGGTACCAATGACATTGGGAAGGCCAAACGGATGGTCCTGGAAGCCAAATTTAGGTTGCTAGGTAGAAGATTAAGGTCCAGGACCTCAAAGGTAGCATTCTCTCTCGGAAATTCGCTGCGCTGCAGCAGTGAAAAAAGCAAATTCTATGCTTGGCATGATCAGGAAGGGAATCGAAAATAGGTCGGCAAATGTTGTATTGCCTCTCTACAAATCTATGGTGAGGCCACATCTGGAGTACTGTGTACAATTCTGGTCACCGCACCTCAAGAAGTATATAACGGAACTGGAAAAGGTACAAAGAAGGGCAACAAAAATGATCCAAGGGATGGAGCAGCTCCTTTATGAAATCAGGTTGCAACGCTTTGGTCTTTTCAGCCTTGAAAGACGGTGGTGAAGAGGTGACGTGATCGAAGTGTCTAAAAGCATGCATGGGATAGAAAAGGTGAATAAAGAAAAATATTTCCTCTGTCACACAACACTAGGACTAGGGGGCACTCCTAAAGCTCCTAGGTAGGAAAGTTAGGACTAATAAAGGGAAATATTTCTTCACCCAGAGGGTCATTGGGTTATGGAACTCACTTCCAGAGGAGGTTGTGACAGCTGTCAGCCTGGACAGCTTCAAGGCAGGATTAGACAGATTCATGGATACCAAGGGAATCAGTAGTATGGACATCCAAGTGCCACCTCTGTGTTGATGGAGGCAGGCAGGATTTTCCCCGGGTACTGGTTGTGGGGGGTCGGGAGCAGGTGAGGGTTTTGCCCTCCTTTCTGCTAGAGATCCCTGTGTACAACTAGTGGGCCACTGTGTGACACAGAATGCTGGACTAGATGGGCTGAGGCCCGATTCAGCATGGCTCTTCTTATGTTCTTATGTCCAGTAACTAAACTCTGCCACATGTGTTCTGATTTTTATCCGTAAAATGTTGGACAGTATGCAAAGGAATATATGTTAAAGTAAAATGTTTCAGTTTGTCAAAACACTCTTTTTGCTAAATTTTATGCATTTAATATATGTATTTAATGGCCTTGCATTTTAACTATGTTGTACCGTGCCACGTGCATAACAAATAATCATCACCACCAACTTAGCATTTTTCTTTTTGTAGTTGTACATTCTTCCAAACAATAGGCTTGACTGTGGTCACCCACTGTTTTTATTTTCTAGGAATGCCTCTGGAGCCTATGCATAGTTAGAGAATGGTGCTTCACTTTGCAGCAAGCCAGTTTATCAGGTTTTTTTAAAAAATCAATAACTGGTTGGCACAAGAGAGATGCCTTTGTTATCCGCAAGCAGTATCTCCAGCTTTGGACAAAAGGACAACCAACACATATATAATAAATATAATAAAATAACTACAATACAACCCCTCTATTGATGGGACTAGTCACTGCAGTTTAACTTACCTGTGTGACTCATAGTTGCTGTTGTCAGTTGCAGTCTTTTCTCATCTATTCTGTTCCTTTATCCTGCTGAGACTGATACTCTCACCTCTATGAGTGCATCTACACTGGAGGTGCACCCATGGAGTTTGACCCTACTTAAACTGCCATAGTTCAATGTCATGGAAGTATGGGCGTTGTATTTTTGCAAGGCCTTTAACCCCCTCTACCAAAAGAAGCTAGTGCCTCACCAAACTACAGCACCTATGATTCCATAGCCTTAAGGCATGTCAGTGAAAGTAGTGTCAATCAATCTGCATTAATTCCACAGTGTAGAAGCACCCCATGGGACAGCAGATGGATAGGAGGGAATTTTTTGACCCTGAACATGAAAAGTCAAGGCTTGCTATTACCCTCAGTTTCATGCATTCACACATAGCCTAGCACATATGTTAAATTGTGCAGGAATATATCTGCAAAGATTAGACTCATGACACAGTTTATCCTTTCCTCTCCCACCGAAATCATTATTACCATCATTTAGTCTCAGCTTCGTATTGTTGAAGGCTTTCATGGCCGGAATCACTGGGTTGTTGTAGGTTTTTTGGGCTGCATGGCCAAGGAGAGAAAGCTTCAAGAACATAGCCACACAACCTGAAAAACCTACAACAACCCAGTCTCAGCTTCCTTTGGTTTTAAATAAGATGGGTCCCAATTAGACTCTCTGCCTGCTGTCTTTGGGATCCCTCTCTCCCTGGTCCCCATTTTCCTGCTCCTTTTTTGCTCTTTGTGGCTTCCTGTTTAGATTCCGAGCAACATTTTTATCTGTCTAAACAATCCTCTTTCCACAAAAGGGTCATGACCAAATTATGACTTTTATTTTGTAAAGCCAGCATGAAGGGCTTAATATTTTACTTTTAATATCCTAGCCGCTCTGTATTTAATTTGACAGATTCAGAAAACAGTTATGTTGATCTTAAGATCGGTCGCTGCAACTCTTTTTGCTGAAGCTCTCACAATGCAGCCACAAGCCTTTTCTAACAAACCAGAACATTGGTATTTCATCCCCATTAATGCCAATTCCATGTTTGCTGCACTTTGGCAGAATACAGTGTTTCAGGATGGATACATTAGTTTAGAACCATTATTAGATGGCTTTAGTGTAATTACTTCTTCTTTCTTGAGAGGTAATATAATGAGAAATGGCATGATAAAGTTCTTCAGCAAACCTTCTATATAATTGTCTATGTACCCATTTGACTGGTATATAGACAGATCTAGCAGTTAGAGTGGCATATAACAGGTTTGATATATTGATTAGTATATACCAGTCTGATTGATATGACCTTATAGCAGTGAAACTGCTGTGACTTGGAACAAAGATTTTTTGAGATTTTCATTTGTAAAGACACTGAACAGTAGAAATTCTGATTTCTACCAAGTTTCTACTCTGCTTTCTTCACTAATCCAGAACTGCAGAACAGGAAGATATTACGGTTTTAGCTACCTGTGGTTCTTTCATTTGGACCAAACCATGCCTCCTTTTCATTAAGGTTATTTCACATCTGCAGTCTGTAGACAGAACATCCCCAATATTGTCCTATGACAATGAATGTCACTTACAAATGCATGCCTTCCAGCATTACAATGAGAAAACTGGGATTTGTGCAGCCAAGAAACATGAGCTTATAATCAATATGACAAAAGTTATTGAGGAAGAACCCACATGCTAGGAGAGGCTGCAACGGATTTGCTTTTGCTTGAGCTTATTGAGAAGGGAAATACTTCCTCCTCTTCCTGATGATCTTCTGCTGAGTCATATAATCGATCATCTGTATCCATTAATTCTCCATCTATAGATTAAACCATTCATAGCATGGCAAGATTGAAGACCGACAGGTTGGAGGTTCGAATCCGGGGGGAGCACGGATGAACTCCCTCTGTTGGTTCCAGCTCCCCATGCGGGGACATGAGAGAAGCCTCCCACAAGGATGGTAAAACATTAAAAAGATCTGGGAGCCCCCTGAACAATGTTCTTGCAGATGGCCAATTCTCTCACACCAGAAGTGACTTGCAGTTTCTCAAGTCGCCCCTGATACACACAAAAAATTGTACATTAGATCTGAACATGCATTGATTTTGGCATTCACAGAAGGTGTCCTGGAACCAAATCCCAATGCATATCAAAGGCCCATTTTATATACTGCATGCAAAGCACTCTAGTGCAAACAGTTGAAGCCTTAGAAACTAAGTTTTGAAGTTACGATTTCAAGGATTAAAAGACGTGCATGATTACATACTACTTTTTATTAGAGTGACTCACTTCCTGTTGTTAATAAAAAGCTTCATCTGGGTCTAAGATGGCCCAGGAGGTCCCCACAACGTGGTGGGAAATGGATTCCATGCCCCCAGGCGGAATTTGACTTAGAATGTTTTGGTTTTGTTTTTGGGGGGGGGGGGGAGCTGAGCAGGTGTAATCTTCCAAGATCTGCTGGAGTCTCATGCAGCCGCTGCACATCCACATTTGCCCACCCTGCTATACTGTAAATAGAATCCTGGATATCTGCACTCAATTTCATAAATGAAATTGCAAAATCTGTAAGTGAAATCCGTTAATGCGCATTCAGCCAGGTGCAGTGATCTTTAGAGTGACTTTCTCAGATATACACTGGATTTAGAAAGGCATGATCCAGGTCAATCTGAGAGCAACTCTGGTTCACCATCCACATAGTTTTGTATACTAATGGAAAGTTATATGTGGAAGCTCATTGATAGGTTTAGCAAAGCATGGAGAATTCATAAACAATGGAGAGCATTTCTTGATTGTCATGTGATAGTTAAGAGCAATCGGATGCAAGTCCACCACAAATGGAATATGTGATTCACTTTGACTCACTGATTTCATGAAGACGTATTTCTCTTGAAAGGCTGACCAATGTTCAGTCAATAACTGGTCGATTAATAAACACTTTATATTCAATGAATAATCAATAAAATGTGGAGGGTCGTTTTCTATGAATCAATTTCTCAGGGGTTTTTTTTACAATATTTTTTCTGAAATACTACAAATATGTTCAGTTATAGAAGTCAAACTGCATACTTTACAGAACAATGTAATGTTACAATACCTAGTGAATCTGTATGCATCTTTTAAATGTTAAACTTGCCCAGATTTCTTCAAAGACAGTGAGTTTTATACATGCTGTCTCCGAGTTACAAACACCTGACTTACAAACGACTCATAGTTAAGAATGGGGGTGAGATAGCAGGAAGTGAGAGAAATCTACCCCTAGGAAGGGAAATTCACTGCTGAAAGAGTTATCATGGGGAAAAGGTGTCTTAACTGAAGTTTTGTCACCAATCCTTGTTTCCACAATAAGCAAAATCTTGCAGAATCCAATTGTCACAGGAAATTAGGTGAAATCTTCTGAACACAGCTAAACAAACTCCACAGGGAAGTTAACTCTCCCCTATGCTCTCCAAAGCAAGCAAGCAAGCAAGCAAGCACGCTCCTCTCCCTCTCCCTCCCCCCCCTCTCTAAATATATATATATATATATATATATGGAGTCACACTTAAAAATGTACCTGTTCTGACTTGCATACAAATTCAGTTTAAGAAAAAAACCTACCTTGTTTGTAACTTGGGGACTGCCTGTATATCCTTTTTTTGGTCCTTCATGCTTACTTTCTTAGCCAGCAGGGTGTGCTAAAAGTTTAGTCAGTTGATACATCTCATTGGAAATCAATCACAAAGCAATGTATAGTCGAAGGCTTTCATGGCCGGAATCACTGGGTTGCTGTGAGTTTTCCGGGCTGTATGGCCATGTTCCAGAAGCATTCTCTCCTGATATTTCGCCTGTTTTGGAACATGGCCACACAGCCCGGAAATCTCACAGCAACCTAGTCACAATTTGAGTGTTGCTTTATCTAAGAATACTATTTTTTAGAAAATGATAGAACACAAATATTGTGGGGTGGGGAAAGTCATTACACCACGAAAACTATTATCTCTACAATGTGGATATGTGGTTTTTAATATCTGCTTTGCTTACTGTAATTGACAAAATTCAAGCACTGGTTTCCATGTTGTTCTGCGGCTGAAATTCCTAAATGAAAAATGGGTAGTTAGAAAATTCTTCCTGAACCAAATTGAAGAGAAGTCATTGTGTTAGACACTTTAGTATGAATAGTAACATAGAATGTGTTAACTCTGTGCATGTAATAAGATTCTGTAGAGGCTGCTGTTACCAAGTTTGTTAACTCTGTTTCTATAACTCTTCGAATATACATATTTCTGGGCAGTGGTGCTCCAGCACAATTCCCAGGGGTTCACCAAGAAAGGAAGTGGGGAATGTTCTTTTCAAAAGCATGAAGTGGGAAAATGTGAAAAACTATTTATAGTAGCACTTAAGCTGTGGAGATCCCAGACATTGTGTGCCTATTTATAGGAATGCTTTTGGTGAAAAGATGGAGCTGTGCTCATTTCTGCACTTTTATCAGTTTGTTAAGAACGATAAGCTTCATTTAAGAAGATATTAAGACAGGCATATAGAAATGAAGAAAAATAACTTAGGAAAAAATTCAGATGGTGAGCATATTGAGCCTGGCTTAAGCAGCAATAGAACAGAAATACAAAAGCACTTCCAGATGTCTGAAGCAAAGGGATTCCATATAGGTGTTTGGACAGGAAGCATGCACACATTCAACAGCTGTGCGCAATATGTGTCTGAGGCTGAATGTACATATGTATACCTGATTCTTGGGATCTTACCAGTTTGATAAGGCTGTGATGAGGTCATGGGAAAGGGATATATTTGTTTCATCCCATGCTCCTTAGATGCGCAGGAGCTGGTGTTCTTTGATTTCACCCTCTAATGCTGCTATAATCTCTAACAGTTCAGGGCCAATTACACAGATCCTTCTCAAGCAATCATATCTTTTCCTGAATCTAGGTAGGAAGGATACATGTGTTTGCATCACCCATTTGGAGCTAGTTTAGTGAGGCATCAGCACTCCATGTCAGAGAAACCTAAAAGCCATGATTCTATAGCACTGCCCCATGGCAGATAAAGTGGTGCCAAAATGAATTAATTCTACAATATAGACATACCCTGGGGCTCTTTCCCTTACTAGGTAAGAGCCGCATGCTCGAAGGACCAAAGAACACCAGATCAAAGGCCAAGTCTAAGAAAAAAATCATTCCGGAAGTCTTCAAAAACTTCTTTTTGTCACCTGGATTTTTCAAAGGGGAATTGAAATATAGAAAACATTTTAAATAAGATAAGGAAAGGAATGGGAACAAAACAGCATAATTGTTTCCCAGACAAGATGCTGCTTTCAGGAATATTTTATCTGGGTAATATCAGAGAAAATATCAATGACCTGCAATTTTCCCCCATATCAGGAGCGACTTTGGGAGTTGTAGTTTTGCAAAGTCTTTTAGCTTTTTTCTCCCAGAGTGCTGGTGCACTACTAAAAGACAAACTCCAATTTTTTTTCGGCGTGTCAGGAGCGACTTGAGAAACTGCAAGTTGCTTCTGATGTGAGAGATTTGACCATCTGCAAGGACGTTGCCCAGGGGACACCCAGATGTTTTGATGCTTTACCATCCTGTGGGAGGCTTCTCTCATGTCCCCAGATGGGAAGCTGGAGCTGACGGATGGGAGCTCATCCCGCTCCCTGGATATGAACTGCCAACCTTTCGGTCAGCAGTCCCACCAATTCTCTGAAATTAGTTATTCTTGTGTAAAATTAATATAAGATGTAAGTGGGAGAACTGGAGAGGAACTACTATGGAATGGTAGGTTCACACAATCACTTAGCATTTCTCCCATTGTCACTTTGATGAGCTCCATGAACTGTGCAGTGACCTTATTCTAGATCTGCCAATATGGGGCATAGCTCCATGTTTATGATTGGAATTGCCAATTTCTTTAAAGAAGTGGAGGCTAATTGGCTAAATAGGACTCACATCCTGAACCCCCTCCTGGAGTCCATTGCTCAGGACTGATACCATCATGACCGGTCCTAAATATTAGCAAGGGTTACTGATTCCAAGCCTTATAGTCCTTTTGCTTGCCCTCTTGTCATTGCCCCCTCCATGCTGTCTCTCTCACTCTAGTCAATACAAAATGTGCAAGTTATAGAAGTATCCTAAAGTTGGCAGCCCAACTAAAATCAGGCTGCCAGGGGATAAATTATATAAATTCCATTGCTTCCACAGGACTAATCTAGTCCAGACTAGTAACTGAATTTGGGTCAGCGTTAGCTTATTTGCCTGTTTTCTTCTTCTTGATGGCACTGGGGATTTGTTTGGTAAATTATTTTTTAGATTAAAATGTGCAGAATTCCCTAAGAGACCATGGCCAAGTTGGTGGATGGATTAAAGAAGGAAATACTTTATCAATGTCTCTGTGAAATAGAGAAGACAATGGAATTATGAGCAAGCAATGGGTGGTAAAGGATGTGTTCGCACCTTAAAAAATAATAGAGCCTAAGTAGGTTCTCTACATATTCTGAATCTTAGCCATGTAAGTTGCATAGGTCATAATCAGAACTCTGGAATGTCCTGGAAAATGGATCAATATACACAAAAGGACATAGGCAATGTGCTATATAAAATATAATATATTAATCAAAGTGAGGGCTTAGAAGCCTACTACATATGTCATCGAATACAATAGTACATACATGCATAGTAAATATGAGCAGCGAGTCGTACACAAGAAATACCAGCTACTAGAGGATATAAAGGAGCATGGGTGTGCGACGGGGAGGGGTAGAGTTCAACAGCGATGCGGTGAGCTTACTCACGAGTCAATAACGTCCCATCATGGGTATAATCCCACAGTCCGAATGATGCTCTTCCCTCAAAACCACAACTAGGGGGAGGGGAGTGCACGACTGGGGAAGGAGGAGGTCGCTCTCGCTGTGAATGATCCCAGATGGATGTCCCCGGCACGATGCAGTAATGCCGTGAATGGCAATAAGGTGCTCCCGTAGGGGCCAAGGTGTAGCGATCACGCTGCAGGCGGTTGGCAGCCAAGCCCAAGATGGAAAGACGCGGAGGGCCGCAACGGTTGAGCTGCAGGGCCCGATCCATTTCGCTAGGGCTTTGTCAAGCGGCAATATTTAACAACGCGAAATGCTCAGCGTCACAGGAGTACAATATCAATCAAGGGTGTCATCCCACATAGTTCGGGTCCACAGGATGTAACTATGTGGGATAACACCCGTGATTGATATTGTACTCCTGTGACGCTGAGCATTTCGCGTTGTTAAATATTGCCGCTTGACAAAGCTCTAGCGAAACGGATCGGGCCCTGCAGCTCAACCGTTGCGGCCCTCCGCGTCTTTCCATCTCGGGCTTGGCTGCCAACCGCCTACAGCGTGATCGCTGGCACACCTTGCTCCCTACGGGAGCACCTTATTGCCATTCACGGCATTACTGCATCGTGCGAGGCGGGGACATCCACCTGGGATCATTCACAGCGAGAGCGACCTCCTCCTTCCCCAGTCGTGCACTCCTCCCTAGTTGTGGTTTTGAGGGAAGAGCATCATTCGACTGTGGGATTATACCCATGATGGGACGTTATTGACTCATGAGTAAGGTCACCGTACGCTGTGGAACTGAACTCTACCTCCCCCCTAGCACACACCCATGCTCCTTTATATCCTCTAGTAGCTGGTATTTCTTGTGTACGACTCACTGCTCATATTTACTATGCATGTATGTACTATTGTATTCGATGACATATGTAGTAGGCTTCTAAGCCCTCACTTTGATTAATATATTATATTTTATATAGCACATTGCCTATGTCCTTTTGTGTATATTGTTTACTAAGTCAGCACACGTGTTTAGCATTCTGGAAAATGGACCAGCAGCTACTTCGAACTGCAGTAAAGTCTCGCTTATCCAACCTTTGTTCATCCAACGTTCTGTATTATCCAGCGCAGTCTGCCTCCCATCTGGATCCACAGGTACTTCAGTACATTGCGATGTTTTGGTGCTAAATTCGTAAATACAGTAATTACTACATGTTACCATGTATTGAACTTCTTTTTATATCGATTTGTTGTAAAACGTGCTGTTTTGGTGCTCAACTTGTAAAATCATAATGTAATTTGATGTTTAATAGGTTTTTCCTTAATCCCTCCTTATTATCCAACATTTTTGCTTATCCAACATTCTGCCGGCCCTTTTATGTTGGATAAGCAAGACTCTATTGTATTGCAATAAGAGAGCTGTATGCTCCCTGCTAATTGGGCTCTTTGGTCCAACTAAAATTTCTTAGCAGTTTCAGAAGTGTCTCCCCCACAGAGTACATTGCTGTAATCCATATGATATAAACAAGGCTATGGACAGACCAGACATTCCCTGGATTGGGCACAGCTGGTGCACTAGTTTTAACTATGTGGAGGCATTTTGGCTGGTTTCTGGTTCAGGCCTGAATCCAGGAATACATCCAAATTGAAAACATGTGTCTTCAGGGATGAGAATGACCCCATCTAACACAAGCTGAATCCCAGGTCTGTGGTTTGCCTTTCTAACTGGAGCCTTTCTAACTGGTTTGGATTAAACTTCAGTTTGTTCACCCTCCCCCAAGTCCCTTACTGATGTCAGAAACTGGTTTAGCATAGGTACAAATTCCTTGGAATTAGGTGGAAAGGAGAAATATCGGTAGACGTCATCACCATATGTGTTGTTGAAGGCTTTCATAGCCAGAATCACTGGGTTGTTGTGAGTTTTCCAGGCTGTATGGCCATGTTCCAGAAGCATTCTCTCCTGACTTTTCGCCATCCTCAGAGGATGCCTGCCATAGACGCAGGCGAAACATCAGGAGAGCATGCTTCTGGAACATGGCCATACAGCCCGGAAAACTCACAGCAATCAGTCATCACCATACTTTTGGTTGACATTACAGTGGATATCTTTCATGTAAAAATATCACAGCTTCCAGTAGCAAGGGGGGGGGGGGAGTAGCAGTATTCTAATGAGAAGGATAAATACACTGCACAACAAGTGCAGGAACAAATTATTCAGAAAAAAAAGAAAGTAAAGAGCTCATTTTGTTTTGAGACAATTGAGGAAATGCTGATGTTTACAGACTAAAAATATGATATCATGTCTCCCATGCAGTACAGGACACAGGATATTTACATCTAAATATCAAATGAACACCAGCTTAAAAGAGGTTTAAACTGGGAGGAAATGGCCTGGACAAAGGTGGGAGAATTTCCTTGCGATAAATAGGTCCAGGACTCAGCTCATGCAGGAGTAGTTCACATTCCAGGAAGTGA